>CM076071.1:29865000-29962500 GCA_038088235.1 Zacco platypus
TCGACACCTTGAGCAAGACACCTAACCCATAATTGCTTCCCTTATAAGTCGCTTTGGACAAAAGCATCTGCTAAATGATGAAAAATGAAAAAAAAATGGAAAAAAAATACATTGTGAAGATAATAGTGCCTGCACGCAAGTCAGCCGCTCTATCTTAAGTCACATTAGCAAAATTCTGCGGGCAAAAAAGGTCCATTGACTTATCAATAGTGAAGCTCACACAGAAATCACTTTCAAACTAAGAAGTTTTCTGAATGCAGCAAAACTAACTTGAACCTGTTGTGGAAATCTTTCGCCCTCGTGTGAAATTCCTGATCATGAGTGCAATGGTTAAACACGTCCATCTAGCACGTTTACAAAGTGAAATAATGGAAACGTAGTAGATGGGAATGGAAAAACTTGTGAACAGGAAAGCCGATGAATGCCTCTAGATTTAGTTCTCCACCGATGTCCGTGTGAACGTGCATGTGAAAAGAGTTCTGAGACCAGGGTAGTCTGTCACTTAATGCATGCAAGATCTGCTTTTCAAATAGCCTGTATTCATTTCTCATGTCAAGAGGAATAAGGGTCTTAGCTAGCGAAACGATCGGTCATTTTCGGGAAAAAAAAAAAAATTATATACTTTTTAGCCACAAATGCTCGTCTTGCACTAGCGATGCGATGCGTGTTGGAAAGGTCACACGTGACGTAGGCGGAAGTACTCATCAACCTTTTTTGTGTTTGTGTGTTCTCTTTGTAAATACTCGCTCCCAAGCCACGCGTGACCTTTCCAACGTGATTACGTGATGCGTGGACCATCCCAGAGCAGTGCAAGACAAGATGCCTTATTTATTCTTTTTATAAAATGTGTGATGGTTTCTCTAGATCAGATTCTTATTCCTCGTCTGGGATCATGTAGAGTCTTTGAAGCTGCACTGAAACTGACATTTGGACCCATTGAACCCCATTTAAGTCCACTATATGGAGAAAAATCCTGGAATGAGTTCCTCAAAAACTTTTCTTTTCAACTGAAGACAGAAAGACATAAACATCTCGGATGACATGGAGGTGAGTAAACTAATTCTGTACTGTACCTGCTACCTCCGGGGGAACTAAATGCCGCTATGTGGTACAAAAGTACTTATAAAGCGCATAATATTCTGCATAACCATATTCTACATCCCTTAATCCAACCTAAACTTAACCTTAATAAACAGTAATTAGGGGTTTACTGCGGCAGAAGTTAATAGTTAGAATTGGAAAATCGTAACCGAACCATGACTCCAAATTTAAAAAGATAAATCTGTTATGAGGTGTTACCTGTAGTGACGAAAGATCTCCTCCTCCACTTCAGTGAAGAAATGGCACTTAGTGCAGGCGTAGTCTCCGGGATGGTCCCGCCCTGGCCCCGCCCCTCCATCCCCTGATCCCTCCTCCTCCGGTTTGACTTCTAGTAAGGTGTGAGAGGTGTGGGCGCTGTCATAGTGCAAGAGAAGCAAGTCAATATCAGTGGAGGTGAATGGGCACTGGTCACACAGGTGGGTGACGGACGCTCGGGGAGCTGGCGGGGATGGGGCAGACGTCCCTCCGGCTGTTAGCTGCAGCAGAAGTAGAGCACAGTGCGAGCAGGAGCTCTTACGGCAAGCGAAGGGGTAGGAGATTTCCCCCAGGTGCTTCTCGGGAGTGCAAAGCCCACGGGGGCAGAAGGGGCAATGTTTGATGGTGCACTTGTGAATGCTGTGAGCCCGCTGGTAGTGATGCAAAAGCGGAGCCACGACGATGACCTCCGGGCCGTGCGTCATGGAGTAACGGAAGTCGCAGAACTGGCAGTTGTAACTGGTTACTACCGTTTCGGGGTCCGCGGTCGCCCCGGTCTTGTCCTTTTTCCGTAAGTCTCCGTCACGTGTCTTTCTGTCCCTCTCCCCTGGACTTCCCTCCCTGACGGCCGCCAGACCGTGCCTCTTCTCATAGTGCTCCAGAAGCCTAGCGGCGCCGCCAGCTTCGCAACTAAAGCTGCAGTACTTGCACCAGTAATACGCCGCAGCGGCGTCTCCGCCGGTGTGGCTGGGGGAGTCTGACGCCCTGATTGGTACGGAGTACCCAGCCACAGAGTCATCTTCCGCCCTTACCGCCACTCGATCGGCCCACTTCCCTTGCTCATCCGCCCCAATCCGCGGCACGCAGTTCCCCTTCCGTTCACTTGACGACTTCTCCTCGAGGTTGGACGGAGGTGGACTCTTCATTTTGTTGGGGTGGGTGGCCAGGAAATGCTGCTCGAGGTCTACAGAGGAGCTTCCCATGTAGGTGAAGTTGCAGAACTTACAGCGGAAGTACTTGGTGTTGCCCTGACAATCTTGCGTCTTCCTCCCGATCCCGATAAAGGTGCCGGCTAACGTTACCTGTGAGAGCAGGGAGGTTGAGAGGGGGGGGGAGGAATGGATGACAAAGAAAGAAAATGAGATAAAAGGAAAGAACAATCATCCGTGAGTTACAGAGAAATAGAAGTCTGATATAATAAGACAGACAACAGACTTTCAATAACCCTTCCAATCTTCAAGACGAGGCAGCAGTTATCACCACACAAAGGCAAATCACATTTTATGTTCTTATTACTTCTCAGCGCTGAGAATTCGTAAATCCTCCAGCGAGCAGATGGGGAACATGTGAGGCTTGTGGAAGAGTAAAGCAACCATGCATGCAGAGAGACGAAATATATCTTTTCTGGTTAATAATATCCATGTGTGACTTTAGTTCTCATACTTTGAAATTAAATTGTGGATTTAAAAAAAAAAAAAAAGAACAGGAGATTTTTTTTTTTTTTTTAAATGCCAGTCATAAAATTAACTAAACGTTTCTTAAATCACTATAATTTCATCTATATTAAAAAACAGACATGCAAAACCTACGACTTGCAGTAGATTAAAAATAGACAAGCATATGGAATATATAGCTGGCAGTCGCAGAGCCAGAAGAGAGCATGAATGGGAGGTCTTGAGCTTTATACGCACTGTGGGGAATTCAACGTCACGCTCCAGACAAAACACTCAAGGAATGTCACAGCGCAGACAGACCCTTTCCCTCGAGCAGCCCCTGAGCTGTATGTTCAAGCAATGATTAAATAAACACCCGCTGCTTAGCGTAATGTGTGCTTGACTGTAATTCTACACATCCATATTACAAATACAAAGTGGACTGATTTAAAGTCTCAGCTGGTTGTTCTGTATCACCTGTCTGAGCAACTGAGTTTAAGTGCACTTGTGACACACCACAAAAAAAATTCTCAAAAAGTTTTTACATCACACACACAAACATTATATATACATATATAAACATATACAAACACATACATACACACATATACATATATATATATATATACATATACATATATACACATATATATACATATATACACACATATATACATATATATATACACACACATATACATATATACACACATATATACATATATATACACATATATGTATACATATATACATATATACATACATATATACATATATATATACATATACATAATAATAATAATAATAATAATAATAACACAATGAAATAAAAAAATTGTTAAAATAGGTATTTTGTCCAAAATGTATATTTATACATACATGCGGCGTTCCTCTCGTCACCTGTACCAATGTCAATTTAAGTTTATCAATATAAATATTAACATAATTATTCCATAATACTAAATAAATAATAATTAAATATATATTATAAAATGTATAATGTTCAATGATACAAATATAAATAGCATATTTTTAACAGGAAACACTTTAGTATAGGGAACACTTAAACTATTAACTTCGACTTTACCCTCAATAAACTCCTAATTACTGCTTATTAATAGTTAGTAAAGTAGTTGTTAAGTTTAGGCATTGGGTACAATTAAGAATAAGGCATTACTATGTGCTTAATAAGTACTACCCAATACTCTAGTAATATGCATGCCAAATAGCGACCTTAAAATAAAGTGTTACCTTATAATATTATTTTTACTAAACTAGTTCATAGTTCACGCATCAATGAGTTAGCGATCATTTAAATCATTACACCTGGCTGGTAAACTGGGCAAAAACACCCCAGCACTGACTAAATCTAAATGCATCCAAACTTGGCTCGTTTCGCAGAAAGCGAACTTAAATATGCCACTTAAATTGTAAACATGACATTGTTGAAGTGAAGAGTGAAACCGTGCTGAAAGTTGGGCAGATAAATGACTATGACATCTGTTCATTACCCATCGTTTAAAATAAATCGACTGCTGTGTTTTCACTGGCTTCCCGCACCAGCTTCCCTACGCTCTTTTTCCCCCCTTTTTTCATTGGGAAAATGAGAAATCGCAGTCGTCGATATTACTGCATGGAAAATTCCACTAGGGAACGAATTCTGAATAGACTCATTATTCAAACTTTTTTCCGAAAGAATTTATACGGTATTACGACAATTTGTAGACAGGCTGATGTTGAATTGAAAAAGATTGTGGCTGGTGTTATTAGAAGAAAAAAAACACCAGGTACTCTAAGCTGCGCCGTGCGCTCGCTTGATTGAGTACATGCACATGTGCGAAGCAGGCAACTGTTCATAATGGTCCATTTAAACATGATACAGAGAGACTGGTGCTACGATAAATCAGCCAGAAGTCACAGAACAAAGCCAAATACAGTGTGCCAGCATGATCCACACTAATCTCCTTCCCACTTTTTGTTTGTTTTTATAAATCAAAAATCACCAAGGTGATATGACAAATGACACTTGCGTTTCAGTTTCAATGCAGCAGCTTGATTGCTTATTCACGGCATTATTTTAAAACACACACGCATGAACAAATACAGACTCTTTGAGGGCTGGTCAAAATTTCAGAATTAATTCAGCCAATATTCATCAGAGTGTGAGTTTCTGCATGCGCATGACTTTGCATGCATCATATGCGGTTACCATCCATCTAGTGGTTTTATTCTGTGACATAAATTTTAAGTTTCACTGATGCATGTGCATGCATCATTTTTAAGCCTTAATGACCCATGGGTCGGACTATAACTCTGCTCCAAAACATAAGGAGGCGCCTTGCTTCTTACATATGTAGGCAGCTGCCTTCTATGACAGCATCTTAAAGGGGTTCTGGATTATGATTTCACTTTTTTAACTTTAGTTAGTGTGTAATGATGCTGTTTGAGCGTAAACAACATCTGCAAAGTTACGACGCTCAAAGTTCAAAGCAAAGGGAGATATTTTCTTTTACAGAAATTGCCTTTTAAGGACTACAACAAGCTTTTTCCCGAGTTGGTGACATCACATACCCAAAAATTTACATAAACCCCACCCCCGAGAACACATAACAAAGGGGGCGGGGCCATGATGGGCTGCTTTAAAGAAGAGGAAGAGTTGTTGTAGTCGAGTGTTGTTGATGCCGTCATTTTACGCCGGACTGCTTCACAAACGAGGGTCGATTCAAGGAAAAAAGATGAACGTGACGACACATGCTAGTGATGAGTTGATCAACTCCACAGCAACTACATCAATTTATCCACTAACCGTTCAGAAACGTCTAAAAGTTGGAACTTCTTCCTGAGTCTCTCCATCAGTTTGAACACTTTCCTCATTTTGTCTGCATGAGATTCTCCAGCTTTGCTGTTGTTGAGCTGTTAAAGCTCCGCCCTCTTCTGGAAAGGGGGCGGGAGCAGCAGCTTATTTGTATTTAAAGTGACACACAAAAACGGCATGTTTTTCTCACACCCAAATTGGATCAAATTTGACTATAATAAATGATCTGTGGGGGATTTTGAGCTGAAACTTCACAGACACATTCTGGAGACACCAGAGACTGATATTAGATCTTGTGAAAAGCGGAAAAATAGGTCCCCTTTAACTAAAATGGGCCTTAATAATTCACTGATTTTGAACACTCTACATACGGAGGAAAATAGCATTTTACAAGCACCTATACTGATTTCAATACAGGTGACGAGTAGAATGACGCAAAACTCCAAAATGCATAAATATTATTGTTATAGTGCTGAATTTAGAAACAATATTTCTCTCCTTTCATCACTTTGAAATTACCTGTACATCGTAGGTGCCGTTGAGTACGGAGGACCTGGGTGACCCTGCTTCTGCCGCAGAGCCGCTTTGAGCTGATTGGCCGAGGAGGCGAGCCGAGTCTTTGGCCTGCGACTGGGCTGTGAACTGCACCATGTTGTGTAGTGCCAAAATCTTATTGTCCAGCTCTGCGTCCTGCCGCGTCCGGTTGTGCAGGCCCAAATGGTACTTGCGAAAGTGTTTGATCAGGTCCGTGGGGTCATTGCCGTAGTAGCCGTACCCACAAATGTTGCACTTAAAGTCTTGTAATTTGGGTGAGGTGGGCGGAGGTGCTCCCGTCTCAGCTCCCAGAGGGCTAGGGGCGTCCTCCACTCCCCCGATCGGCCTCTGTGGATGAAGAGTAACAGGAGGGACTTTAGAGCCTTCGACAGCTGCGCCACACGGGCTGCCAGAGCCCAGAAATTCTAGTGGGCTGTGTGTGGCGTCCCTCTCCTCTCCGTTACTGGTGCAGCCCTGTACAATGACGCCACCCGACCGGGTGTTAGGCCTTAGACCGTCCCGGTCGTCCTCACAGTCCACTCTCTCACCCGGATCAGAGGTTGTTGGGGAGGTGGCGGAGTCCAGCAGTTCGCTATCGGTGCCCTCGCGGCTGGAGTAGGATGCTGCCAGGTTGTGGCTGGAGTAATGCAAGTCAGGCCTGTCTGGCTTGATGGGGCCAGGGGAGGACGGCTCCTCCTGCTCTTCGCCCACAGCCCGGTCGGGCTCAGAGGCCTGGCTCCCCGTGTTCCCGCTCTCCGGGCCCGTTGCCTCGGCCGCCACCGCCTCGCCCTCCTCTTCTTCACCGCCGAAGCTTCTCAAAGGGGGATTCTTTTTCCGCACCATATCTGGAACCCAGAAAAAGAGAAGACCAACGTTAGCAACTCGCCATTACACCATGCACGATACGCAATTTGTCAGGCAAGACATGATTGTGACGTGACAAAATCAATCACATTTTTTTTTTACTTATTTATACATTTAAAAAAGGGATATACATGCTAAAGAGAGTTGGGCCCAATATAGACCCTTGTGGAACACCAGTTGATACAAACCACAGCCAATCAGAAGGGAGCTACACGTGTGGGGCGGAGTCTCTCTGCAAGCGCACTACACTCACAACGAAATGGTTACGTACAAAATCAAATCACAAATTACACCATTTTAACCAGTGACTGTCACAAAACACACCTGTTCATTCAATCTGAATGTCCTTTTTGTTTCCTTTATTTTAAAGATCTGAGGTGAATTATCGCTTTCAGTACGGCTATTAAAATGATATTAAATGCTTTTAACATTAAATAAAGCACATAATCAGCACTTGAGATTATCATCGTCATACTTTGTATATTGTTGTTCCAGCTGCGTCGTCACAGAAATAGAAACCAAAAACTCTGATTAACATGGAAAAGATGTGGCGTCACGTCTGGTCGGGACACGGTGTTACTCAAGTAACGCACTCAATGTGTGCTGCCGTCTGCTCGCACGCTCAAAAAAAATTTGAAACCAACGTCGCCTATTCTGCTTCTCGATTGTTCTTTGATTTTCAAAAATCGGAGATGAAATGCCCTAGCAATGGTTCTGCTCTTCCAGTTCAATCCATAAACAGCAATGAGGTTCTAATATCGGTGACTATGTCGGCGCCGGCCTTTGTTGATGATGTTTTAATGAATAAAATCTGCGCACTTATGTCACTGATGTGGCTTAGGGACACACATTTTAATCAGTTACCAAAATCAAAGATGATAGGGAGAGCAAAAAAAAAAAAAAAAAATGTGGAATTTATAAAGTGATTCATAGCGAACATTTCCATCAGAACTCAATGAGGTCATGCGTGTTTGTTCATAGCAGGCAAATCACACTATTAACTAGACTTTCCTTTGGCACAAACTGAATTTCTATGAAAGGTTTAGCATAATGCACAGTTAAACATCATTTTGCATTTACAAGATGGTATGTGTGTTGGCCACTTTCAATTTAGGGCAATTACGGCTTCTCATGATTTAACAAAACAGGGGCCTGTCTTATTTCGACAGACCGTCGAGAGCAATTTCCTCATTTAGTCGGTGATGCAAATGGATATTAAATAAAGCAATTCATGCTTTGCAGAGGGGCCACACCTTAACCACAGCTAAGTTAATAAAAGTCTTGAGAAAATCTAATCACAAATATAACCACACCCTGTCAAATCACTCACAGCATCTCCTACTCTCTCTCTGAATCTGAGGCTTCACAGCATCTAAGCTCACTACAGCGGGTGTGCTACCAGTTCAAAATTGAAATTGATGAGAAACGCACCTGTCTGTGTCATATTACTACCCCTGAAAAGAGATCGCATATTTATTCAAATATCAGCGAGTGTGACTGATGCTAGCGCAGATGTAACTAATGGCTGATACTGTTTTATGAAAGCCTACATTCTTAATCTGTCATAAAACATCCACAACTGTACATCATTATTGTATCATATCAGGAAACGCAATCAAAGACGTAACACTACATGCAGGCCACAGCGTGATCTGAAACGTGTTGATGAGGATGACAAATAAACTAAATGGTAATTACCGCTCCACACAGCAAGATTACTCATTTGTTGGGTTTTTATGCCTTGCAAACAGGCCCCGACATCATGGAAAACCTAGAAATATCAGGGAATTTTAAAAAAATAAATAATAAAAATGGTTTTCAGCCCAGCAAAAGTCATAGATAAATAAATGAAATAAATAATATAGTTACAAAATTAATATTTTATACACACATTATATATATATATATATACATATATATATATATATATATATATATATATATATATACACATACATATATATATATATATATATATATATAAAAACATTGTAATTAGTGACATTTTAGAATTATAACTAAATCATTGCATGAATGAAATGCATTCCCATATTTTGCATTTTATTTATTATATATTTAGGGGCAATTATTGGATTTCATTTTTTGCCAACTCAAACAAGCCAATGAAAAGTCATAAAGAAGTTCTCGCAACTGCTGTGTTTGTTTGCAAAGACTTAGTAATATTTGTTCAAATGACATTTTAAATCACCTCATTATTTGACGGATGAAGGAAGTGAATGCAAAATAAATTACTTTTCTTTATTCCCAAAATATTCTTTCCTAAAAGTACTAAATAAACATTAATAGAACCAGAATCATAAAGAAGAATCAGATCCGCAATCATAAAAGCTTGCGATTCACATTCCTCATGAATATACATGTTTTTAGTCATGCTGTGATATTATGATTATTATTATGAGAACTGATTTGTGAGTAAATTCTTATTTTGAGGAGCTTTTCAATAAATCAGTCGAATCCTTTAAGCGCAGAAAGACGTGATTCAAGTTCACCAACATTAAACTCCCCTGACTGCTTTGACGGACAAAATGGCAGATTCAGGGTTATGATTGGTCGGATCGCCTGTCAATCAAACCGCCGGGACGAATCATGTCCGTTTAAACCCAAACGATTCTGTACATTAAGTTAATTTAAGTAACTTATTTGAACCAGACACACTCTCTCATTTCCCTTTCACTGTCCTTGCTATCAGGATCGAATACTAAGTTTTTCAACCAACATAGAAGAGGGGGAAAAAAAGGAATGGAGTGGGAGGATGAGAAAAGTTTTTAATACCTGATATGGTGCACAATTACATTAAAACTTGCAGGGGAAGCAGTGTGAGACATTACCATTCCAAGCCACCATCAGAAACCGAATAATCTGCTTTTACAGCTCCCAGGCATTCACCGAGTTCCTGTACCAGTCCATTCAAATCACTAGTTCACTATCCTCCTCCTCCTCTGCTGTATTAAACTGCTCCTCTTATGTTATTGTGCCTACTCAAGAACTTGCTTAGAGTATAATATGCTTTTTAAAAAAGGACAGAACAATCCATTTTCTTAATTAAAAAAAGTAAGCGAGGGTGAGTGGTTTGAAGAAGAGCAGGGCTGTCCCTCGACTCTTCAGCTAAAGCAGGAGTCAAAGCTCAATCTTAAGTGAGTATCACCACGACTCGCTTACAAACCGACGGCGTACGCGAGTGTTGCTCGGTGAAGAATTCCCGAGAGTCTTGGAGAAGTGAATAAACAACGCAGTCATCAGCCGCATGATTTAAAGCTACTATATTATGTTTTGACAGTTGTTTTTTTAATCAGAGAAATCTACCTGTCGACGGGCGCTTCATCACTGTCACTGTGAAACGCTGATGGAAAAGCTTTGTGCGGTTTAATCACACGCGCACAAAAAAGGCATTGTGTGCACGATCAAAACTGACAACGCAGCGACGCAACATTCCTGTGGAGAAACACGCTCGCCGACACGTCAGGACGGCTCAATTAACACGCACATTTTCAGTCATTTGCATGTGTTGTGTGTGCAAAGTTCCCAAAAAAATAAATAAAAACAGTTTGTTTTTTTAACAGTTAATCACACACGGAGCCGAGCGGAAAAGTTTCCTGTGTAAATTTGAGGGAATTATGACATCAGCATGATCCAAAGTGATGAAAAGCTGCTGAATAATCCCAAAAAAAGTGTCTCATGTATATTTCTGCATGTTTGCAACACATAACTTTTAAAATTTTTTGGTAACACTTAATGTAAGGTTCATTAGTTAACATGAACTAATAATGAACTGCACTTCTACAGCATTTATTAATCTTTCTTAATGTTAATTACAACATTTACTAATACATTATTAAAATCTTAAATCACTGAACTAACATCAACAACATATTTTTATTTACTAACATTAACGAAGATTAGTAAATACAGCAACACATGTGTAGCTCATGTTTAACTAAAGAACCTTATTGTAAAGTGTTACCGTTTAATAATAATAGCTTTTTTTTTTTATTTACAGCCCAAAAAAATAATGCACATCATTTATAAAATGATATATCTGTATATATTATAAAAGACACTCACATATGATATAGTCAAATGACTTTACCAATCATCCAGTTATTACAGTAACAGTTTAACTCACGACATGATGAACTAGAGACTACTGTTGTGGCATCGGTTCACACGCACACAGTCTCTCGGCCCATCCGCAAACACACAGCGCCTCCAAATATGTCATCTTCATTGTCAAACGCATTTAGGAGATCTTGTTTCAAAAACGGCAACAAATACAGGGGATTTCCTCAGTAATCTGGCCCAGTCTGGTCAGCGCTGATGAGATTTTTTAGTGGTGGGGTTTTGAAGAGGCCGAGTCCAGACAATGAGCAGGTGGTTGACGTTAGGGCCTGGCGGTGAGAGTAAATCTAATAGTGCATGTTTGCATTTTGAGCACTCATTACAGCTGCTTTGGTTAGGAGTGCATGTCAAGGTGTTGCATAGCTAGAGATTATTGCATAATGAGTCAGCTTAAACACACACACACACACACACACACACACGGGGAAGATGATAAAACCTTCCTTTAACTGTGACTGATTTGTGAACTGTTGAACAGCCAGGCTGTGATATTCATGCATTTACTCTGAAATGGGTTTTTTTGCCATTGTTTAAAGTCGAGTTATAATAGTCAATGCATGTTTTCCCAAATATATTTTCATTAGAAGAATAATATTTAATCTTTTTAATTTTCAATGCACCAATAAATAATTTCACCAAAACATTTTAATACATTAAAAAAGTCACACTGACATCTGATTGAATTCACTGAACTGATGCTGACACAAATCTAACTCCAGCTGAAGTTTAACTTATAAACACGGAAACGAAAATCCAGATAAAGTCAGTTCTAAGATGAGGAAAAATGCTTTTCTTAGTTAGTATTTTTGTCTTGTTTCCAGTCCAAATATATAAAAATTCTAGAGAAGTAAAATGAAAAGATGTTTGAATAAAAAACAAACAAAATGAAGTGAATTTATGCTCAAAACAAAGAAAATTATCCACCAATGGGGTATGAAAAATAATGTTGTTTCTGTAAAAAAAAATAAAAAAAAAATCCCCATTTGCAGATAATTTTGCTTAAAAAAAAAACTCACTTCATTTTGATTTTTTTATAATCCAGAAAACAAGAAAAAATATGTAATTTTACTTCTCTAGTAAAAGCATCTGGATTTAAGAATTTTTATATATTTGGACCGGAAACAAGACAAAAATACTAAGTAAGAAATGCATTTTTTGCATTTTTTCCTTGTCTTAGAACTGACTTTATCTGGATTTTTGTCAATGAAACGAGACTCAACACTAGAAACGAGACAAAAATACTAAATAAGAAAAGCGTTTTTTGCAGTGTAATGATACATTCTTTAATCAACGTGCATTAAAAACATTGCACTATTTCCAAAAATATGTTTGCTATATATTCAGTAAATCCCCCAGGCCTGGTGTTAAATCATGTACATCCGAAACAAAAAAAAACTCATCCACCTGGATCTGATGACAGAAGAAAGCATCAACACATGACGGAGCAAAAACCAACTAAAAATATTGTTAAAGAACTTCCAAGCTTGTATTCAAGATATAACTTAATCATCACTTTTGATGATAATTTAACATGACGTTTGCTTCATTCTCCATTTAACTGGATGAACAACAGCGGCCTGAACAATTTTCAAAACGTCTGTTGGAAGGAAGGAGGAAAACGTACTGTTTTGGAACAATATGGGTAAATAATGACAGTATTTTCATTTCCGAGCGAACCATTTCTGACTACACCGAACAAACCGCCAATTACACGAGCCAGCTCGTAGACGCTTCGGTCCCACAATCTTTCATTGTGAGTTTAGATGTAATCCTCTCAGTACGGTCCCAGGAGGATCACATGGAAGCGGAGAGTCACACACACACACACACACACAGACACAGCTGGAGAACCCCATGGAGCGCTGCAGCCCGGGTCACTCCGAGCCTCTCCACCCAGAAAGTCCGTTTATTAAAAATACATTACCCAAACCGCCCTTCATAACTCAGTCCTGTGCCTTCAGTCCGTCGGGGGTGGATCTGAGTGAAGTCTTAAATAACAAACCCCACACACACACACACACACACACACACACACTGACGCTCCCTCATATAAATACTCGAGCAGTTGCGCAGACACATGCGCCGCTGATCAGTCAGCCGGAATATTGAGTTCCCCGAGATCTAAAATGATGAGACTCATTTTGCATCCTTTATTTACCGGCATCATAAATCGGAGCAATAGACAGGAAAAGAGAGAGAAACTGTACGCTCTAATTGCGTTCTGTCGTGGCTGGAAGAGGAATTAATTTCTAAACGAGTAACTGGTACGACGGCTAAACTTGAACAAACTCGAATAAAAGAAGGTCCGATTTGACTCGCACGTTCTGGGATTTGCCGACTTTCTGGGGCTGCAAAAGCGAGAAAGAAAAAACGTCACTTTAAAAAGAAACAGGCCTGGCTTTCCATCCTAACAATGGTATATTCAACAGCACACATGGCAATTAGCCACGACTCGGATCCGTCAGGCATACCATGTGTGTGCGGTCACGTCTAAGAGAGAGTCGTCATAAAAGTGTTCCCCCAGCTATCCCACAATCCCACCTTGTACAGTCTCCATTATTATCCCTCCCATCCTTTATGATGTCACCGCCGCAGACTTTTGCGGCGAGAAAGGACTCGAAGGACCCCGATCCATCTTCCAGAGGAGTTTAATCTCGTTTGTAACATTAGGAATAAATCACATTACTGTCTGTGGACGGAGTTTGGAGCATGCGGAGGGTCTATGGAAAACACACATGTGAGATAGAAGCAGTGCAATTAATTATCATTAAGACGAAATGTCAAGAGGAGGAACCGGGCTCTGAGTCACCCCACATCACCCGTATCCACCGTCCACATCGGGTGATGCACACACTTTCACATACGAACCATGTGGCCGTATGTCATGTCGATTTAACCCCGGGCTAAAACATGGCAAAGAAATAATTGCCTCTAAAGCAAGATAACTAGCAAACTGTGACATTGAGTCAATTTCATTTAAGTGCTTTATTTTTCTTCTTCTTCTTCAGACGCGGGACGTTTCTCTATACCATAAATCTGAAAATGGATTTTCTTGAAAGTAAGAGTGAAGAAATTCACAATTACACTGATTAAGCGAAATCCGGATAAAAGCGTCGTACGCTTCGGAAGAAATTCCATCGACCGACCTTTTTAATTAAATTAAATTTACTTGACTTTCATTGCAGGCTATTGTTGGTCCGTTTGCAAATCTCCTGGAACAGCCAAAGACATTTCCAAAGAAACTGAATGAAAGAGGAGCCTCTCGTGCCGAGAGTAAGTGACTTTGAGGATGCAACAGGCAGAGAGAGACACTCCGTCTTCACCGCAACAGCTTACTGAACACAAACACGCATATTATTATGCTTAAAAAAAAAATGAAAATTTGAGGAAGAAAGCAAGCAAGAGAGAGAGAGCAAAACAAAAGCACAACAACGTAGAACAAAGCAAACAATAAATCAAAGCAAAAACAAAATAAAACTAAATATTAAAATTTAAATATAAATATAATTATTATAAAATAAAATAAAATAAAACAAAATATAAAATAAAAATAAAATAAAATAAAATATAAAATAAAAATAAAACAAAACAAAATATAAAATAAAATAAAATAAAACACAATATAAAATAAAATAAAATAAAACAAAAAGGACGTTTGGATGGGAAATATCAAATAGAATTGTCCCTTTTTTAAATAATAAAATAGCCGATAGAGTGCAAAAGTGGTTCCGAAGGTATTTTATTCCATTCATTTCTCCCATAGGGATTTCAAAAAAGTCTTCATTAAAGCATTAAAAGCCATGAAGTAAGCCAGCCAGCTACGAGGAGAATCACAATATTACAAACGTTGATGTGAAGCCAAAAAGTACTTGAAAATCAGACAAAAAATATTAAGGTACAAGACCGTGTTCTTAAGCTTTAGTGATAGAAAGAACTACAATCCAATGAAGCAGCATAATCGAATTAAAAACGACTAATGTTTATTATATTTATAAAAAAACATTTATTTCATGTTTTATGCAAAATATGCATATATATTCAAATATTTAACACGTCATTCGCAGTGCTTTATGGGAGTGGGTGGAGCTAGCTTGCGAGTTTTGTCAGAATTTTCTGTAGAGCATTGTGGGTAATGTAGTTTTTCACCATGAATTCTACTGTTAAAGGTTGACATAACATGGGCTGACGTCTTCAACAGAAGTAAACACTGTCTTTAAAGGTTTATAAGTATAAAAAATAATTCTCCTATAGAGAAAATTAATTCCAGAACCCGACTGTTGCGCTCTATAGGCTTCGGTAATGTCACAAACATGAACCATGATTTGCAGCTCGTCGACCACAGGTGTATTAGAGAGAGTATTTGATTGGACAAATATCTGATGAGTCATCAATATATGCTGGCCAGTTTTAGTGGAAAAATTCATATCTGCACGCCGCCAGAGAGAACGCACATATCAAAGGGTCTTTAACACAGTGAAACAATTATAATAAAAGTCTGCACAATAACACACATTTCAGTTTTGGTATCATAAACTACATTCAAACCTTCAGCTTTAAGTCCAGTATTATTATTATTGCTGCAGTCCAGTGGTGAAACACAAACGATACACAAACGAAGAAGGTTATTACCAAGGCAACCACCATCTCTTTTCGATGATCTCATCTTTTCAGTTTCTCCTAAGCAGCATCTAGTCATCAAGAGATTGCAAAAATCAGGACACGGATTCTGCATGGAAGAGTTGAATATCAAACGAGAGCGGGGAACGTAGGCAGCCTCTCACAAGAGATTCAACCTTTAATGTAAACAAGAAGTGAGGAGACATCTTTAGAGACTGAAATAAATCAACAGGCCTGCCAGAACACAGGGCTTTCTTCACAGGGTGTGTGTGTGCGTGTGTGGAACGGCATACTAATCTCCTCTCGTCCTCAAAGTGCGAGAGGAGGAAGATAAAAAAACGAATACTGCCACTGCAACACTAAGGCCTTTGAAGGAGGCGTGGACTGCCAAAATCTGTCTCCGTACAGATGTCCGGGAATGCCGATCTACGCTACGCCCAATATTCCACTGACTTTGAAATATCAGCATGCAAAGGGAAAAAAAAGGGGGGAGAAATATTAGCAGGACTATGGTGTTCCTCATTAAAACTCCATGGAGATAGCCAGGTTTTATGATTCCTGAGTTGCAAGGAAAGGAAAAAAATCGACTCGAGTTTCAAAAGTTTAGGGTCAGTAAGATTTTTTCAAGATGTCTCTTGTGCACTCCAAAGCTACAATTATTTCATCAAAAATACAGTAAAAAAGTCAAATATTATTATAATTTAAACTAACTGTTTTCTATGAGAATATATAGTAAAATGCAATTTATATCCAGTGATCAAAGCTGAATTTTCAGCATCATTCCTCCAGTCTTCAGTGTCACATGATCCTTCAGAAATCATTCTGAAATGATGATTTGATGCTCGAGAAACATTTATTATTTAACAATATTTTTGGGAAAACTGGTAAAACATTTTTTTTCCAAGATTCTTTGATGAATAGAAAGTTTAGAAAGTTCAAATGAACAGCATTTATTTGAAATACAAATATTTTAGAACATTATAAATGCCTTTACTGTCACTTTTGACCATTTAAATACTTCCTTGCTGAATAAAAATATTAATTTCATATATATATATATATATATATATATATATATATATATATAATATGTATGTATGTATGAATATATATATATATATATATATATATATATATATTCATACATACATACATACATACATATTATATATACATATATATATATATATACATACATATATATATATATATATATATATATGTGAAATTAATACTTTTATTTTATATATAAAAAGTTTTTTTTAATTATATATATATTTTTTTTTTTTTTTTTTTTTTAATGCAATCAAAAGCAATTTTGGGGTCATATTACTTCGCAGGTAGAAAATTAGACCATCAACTTTCCTAAATACTTACATCTTTTCCTTTACACTTAATCACTGCGGTGCATTAAACACCAGATTTAAAGTTGACGAACACGCAGGGGATGATTTCATTCATACGTGTTTGTGTTGGAGTCATCCAGCCTGAAAACATGCAACTCATATTCAGCTGTGACAGGAAGTCCCCTCACCTTCAGCGATGTGACGTTTCAGTATGCGAAAGAACAAGAGTGACAGAGAGAGAGTGTTTGTGGAGTAAGGAGAGAGGAGGGGTTGGCATGTCAAACATAAAGAGCTTTTCCCATAATTCTCTTCACATCCCTGTTTTCCTTCCATGAGGCAGCTTGTGAAAGGGTGACGTGCTCAATGAGAAGGGCCCGTGACTAACTGCCTCTCTGTGACTTTTTTTCCCTTTTTTACATGGCATGTCAGCGGAACACAATGCAACCAACACAACCCCCCCTTCATGTTTATTCATGAGAACTCATTCACATCAAAGACGCACCACCAAAAACTGTTGCCTTTGGCAATGTTGGCGAGCTTTTTGCCCACCTCCCTCTGCTTCTTCTCTTAATCAACTGAACTAAAGTCAAACTGCAGAACATGTTGCACTCAACCATAACGTGCTCGACAGACCTTCCAATATGCCATTATAACATCTGAATATAGAGGAAGTGGCTACAAGTGTTCAGCTTTAATGATTCACCAGGAGTTGCTTTTGAAATCAAAAACTGTTGATTTTTTTTTTTTTTTTTTTTTCTGTCTGAAAGAAACTAGGCTATACTTTTATGATGCGTTAACTCGGTCAAAAGTGACAGTAAAGACATTTTATAATTCTATTTCAGGCTTTTTTAAACTTTCTTTTCACCTGAAAGAATCTCTCGGTTTCCCCAAAAATAAATGAACTGTTTTCAACATTGATAATAATCATAAATGTTTCTTGAGCAACTTAACGCTTATCGGCAACTTTTGAATATAAAAACATAAATTATAGATCTGAAATGTCAGAACTTGGGTGTGAACGTGTATATTTACCCGATGCCGTGCTAAAATCGCGTTTAAAAAAGACTTTCTCTCCAGAATTAATTTCATATGACAATAAAAATAATAAAAACTGTCAGTAGTGATTCGTCATCATTCGTTTTAATTCATCTTACTTCATTACAAAATATTTTCAAGGGTTAGTCATTATGAGGAGCTGTTGCGTCAGCAGAGCAAATACGGGAATTTCTCCTGCCAATACAGAAAAAAGATACTTTAAAGAAAATGGATATATCCAAAACGATCGGTCATACCTTCGGAATAAATGCTGAGAATTATTAACGATGAGATCAGGCTAGTGAACAGCGTAATATAAAATTACCTCAGGTATCTGGCGCTAGTTTCGACAACATTGTCTTGCTTCCGTTTCAGTGAAAAAGACTAGGTGTTGTTTTTGTTCCACTATATTGACTTTGTCACGGTTAGATTAGATCGGTTACACTAGATATTCACTCGACACAGAGCACGCCGAGGACACCTGCTGGTTAAAGCGTGTATATGCAACAAGAACAGCAAAAACATGTTGTACACGCTTTGAAACCGCAGCGCGTGAGTTTACAATAAACAGACCGTTATCGTTTGCGTTAGTGTGGACGCAAATATAGTTATCGCTTGGTGGTTAAAGATCTATGCAGGTGGAGCTGGGGAAGGTGGAGGGTCTGCTGCTTATGTAGATGCTGACTATGTATTTGAAAGCATGCCAATGGCTGCTGATACAGCAGGAACCAATCAGCTGTGAGAGAACAATGTGATTGCAAACAGACCGAGTTGAGGAGCTTTCAGAGTTTCATGGCAGAACTTTGTGTGTTTTTGTGATTTATGAGGACACCAATTTGCATAATGACATGTGTATTACACTGGTATTACAACTTAAACGTGAAATATGAGGACAATTCATGCATCCACATATTTTAAATAGCTTTAAAAACATACTAAACAAGTAGTGTAGAGGGACTTAATATACAGTTTGTACAGTATAAAAACCATTACGCCTATGGAATGTCCCCATAAAACATGAAAACACAATGTGTGTGTGTGTGTGTATAATATATATATGTATATTTGTGTGAATAAAAGTGTGATTATATAATGTAATGCTACCCAAATGATGACGAAAAAAAATGGATGCTGCGTTAATTGCGTTAAATATGTTTAACACGCTAAACTGAAAAAAATCACATGCGTTAAGGCTCTAATTTTAAAAGCAATTATATTATATATTATATATATATATATATATATATATATATATATATATATATATATATATATATATGGTAACACTTTACAATAAGGTTCAGTTAAACATTAGTTAATGTATTAACTAACATGAACTAACCATGAGCAATACATTTGTTACTGTATTTATTAATCTTTGTTAACGTTAGTTAATGAAAATATAGTTGTTCATCGTTTGTTCATGTTAGTTCACAGTGCATTAACTAATGTTATCAAGATTTTAATAATGCATTAGTAAATGTTGAAAGTAGCATTAACAAAGATTAATAAATGCTGTAGAAGTGCAGATCATTATTAGTTCATGTTAACTAATGTTGTTAATTAATGTTAAATAATGAACCTTATTGTAAAGTGTTACCATATATATATATATATATATGTCGGCAAGTATTGGTTGACCTCTAACAGGCATCCTTTTTACGCTACCATGAGGTCAGTTTTGATGGCTCTGGTGACCCAAGTTCGATTCCCGGCACAAGGTCCTTTGCCGATCCTGTTCCTCTCTGTCCACTCCGTGCTTTCCTGTCTGATCCCTTCACTGTCCTATCCAATAAAGCCACAAAAAGGTCAAAAAAATAACCTGATGCGACGAGACTCTTTTCAAACGTGCTCGTGACCTCACGGCACACAATCAGCTCGTTCACGACTACCTGCTTAACTTGCAAAACCCAGAACCTTCTGGCCAGAGAATCATTATACCAGAACAGAAAAAAACTTATACCAAGCCTTTCCCAAATCGACCTTCCAGTCAGGCATTGGGGAGGTGGAGGAGCGGAGGCCCCTGTCTGAATGACCTGGCCTCTGTGCACTCAATCAGCGCACGCTAGAACCGGAGACAACAGAGAACAACTGCTTCCCTTAAGCTTCCTGTGATCACAGGCCCCGAGCTGCCAGAGAGGGGCAGGGATCACGCGCTCTAGAGAGAACTGCAGATAACAGGCTTCCGCCAACGCCACCGTGTGTGAGAGCGTGCGTGTGTGTGTGTGTGTGTGTGAAAAGAGAGAGAAAGGAAGGAGAGACAGATGGGAAGAAAGACCTCATGGAACTTAAAGGACCTGAGAAAAAGCTGCTTTTTTTTAAAGTTTACGTGAATTGCCGGTCGCAACAATTCACTTCCGTAATGTGACGCGTGAAACAATCAATGGGTGAAAAAAGGACTTAATTATGCATGAGGAAAAGAACAGTGGGCATTATAAATCAGAAATGCATGCTAAAGCATCGCCTAAATAACTATTTGAGACATTGTTGGAAAGTTTGTTTAATATTATTTTATTGAATAAAGTGCACCAGCTTTGATTCGTGTTCTGAAAATGAAAAAAACTAAAGCATGTGTTGCTTGTGTAGCGATCTTCACCCTTCATCGTAATTATTAAAAAATACGTTAAAGATTTTGTGAGCGTATTGCGTAGTGATAATAACACAATGAAACATGCCAAACTGCGCCGACATAATTTTTGGCCAGGCTGTCATGCAAAGAAATTATGAATACATGCAAAAATAAGAATGATCATTGCTTCTTCCTGTGTCAATAAATGTGATTTTATATAACAAGATTGACCATTTGACCATTTTATTAAAAGTAGCAAACATTAAAAGTGACATAACAAGTAATAAAGCTGATCGTTGGATGGCAGGTGCGCAACAAATAATGTGAAATTCACACATTAGTTCAGAATAAGAATATCACTATCGATATACATTATTTTTAGCGTCTACACAGTTGACATGTTGTAATTTATCCATGTTGAGTGCATTGCCTTTCTGCCTCTTTACTTGGGTTTTCATTCGTTTTCCATAGTTTCTATCTCTCTCATGCTGGCACGACTGCTTTTTGTGTGCCGTCAGCGTTGGCGTTCGACGGAAATGAGGAAAAAGTCGAATTTTTCGGGCATTGGACAGCCGACCCTCCTTGAGTGCATTTCATTTTATTGCATCAACTCATCACAGAACACGCAGGAAAAAAAAAAACAAATCATAACGTAAATTTATATCGTCACCAGTGGCAAAAACACAAAGGTCGCCTGCAGTTGAAGTCAATTCAAGTCAAAAAAATAAATAAGTCATCATATAAACAGCCAAGAAACTGCGCTTTGCAAGAAGTCAAAATTCAGCCGTTCAGAAAGCCACACCGCACGAATGATTCTTCAAGCAGTGCTGTAGTACCCATCTAAAAATATATTTATTAAGCAACAGGAAAAGTCAGACGTGATTGTTCATTGCACAATGTGCTACCCAGAGGCACAGATGAGAAATCACTTCTGCTCGGGTTCCTCTGTTCTCCCCCTGCGCTGGGCCGCTCTCCTCTTTTCGCACTCCTCCGTTTATGGAGTAGCAGAAACACCTCCTGCTCTGTGATGTTTTTTAACTTTCCCATGAAGGACTCGCAGACACTTAAAACGGCCCTGCAGGCAAGAACAATAGCTTTAATTTCCTTTTCTGCACCTTGATGATTGAAATGGTTATGAGGTTTTACGAGCTGACATCTCCCTGATGTCCTACCCAGAAGGAAAGGGCTGATTGCAGCCCACCAAACATGGAGTCATTCTGAGACGCACCTCCAGATCTAGATGATGATTGAACGCGAGTTTAACAAAAAGAAGCAGGTAGAAAGTTTTAGATAAAGTTGATTCTCCTCCTGAGCTGCAATGATATATATTTTTTTTTTTTACTATTTAAAGCAAGCCGTTGCAGCTACAGTGTGAAACCAACAGTAAACCACAGCTTCAGACGCATTTCCCCTCTGAGTTAAAAGCACAAAACGTTGTGACATACCTCAGGCTTCTCTAAAGCAACACTCACAAACTCATTATAGGGTTTCTAGCCTTTTTAAAACCGTCTACCTGACTTTCCACTAAAAAAACAAACAAACAGAAAAGGCTGGGGAACTCTTTGAGTAAATAAAAAAAACCAGACTGAGAATAGAGGCGTTTTATCGCACGTAAATCTAACAGTAATATCAGGTGTGCGTGTCTGAAAATAAACTTCAAAGTCTGGGGGGGTCAAAGCTAAAGGAATGTTCCAGGTTCAAGTCAAGTTATACCAACAGCATTTGTGGCATAATGTCGATTAGCACAGAAAATAACTCAGATTTATCTCTTATATACTTACATACGACCTATAATGCTCCTTTCACAAGATATAATTATAAATAATATATACAATATGTGTCTCCAGAATGTGTCTGTGAAGTTTCAGCTCAAAATCCCCCACTTATTATAGCTTGTCAAATTTGATCCAATTTGAGTGTGAGTAAAAACACACCGTTTTTTTGTGTGTGTCCCTTTAAATGCAAATGAGCTGCTGCTCCAGAGGGCGGAGCTTTAACAGCTCAACAACAACAAAGCTGGAGAATCTCACGCAGACAAAATGAGGAAAGTGTTCAAACTGATGGAGAGACTCAGGAAGAAGTTCCAACTTTTAGACGTTTCTGAACGGTTAGTGGATAAATTGATGGAGTTGCTGTGGAGTTGATTCCGTCATGTTAAAACACCGAAACAAAGTTACTGGGTTGTCTTTCTTTTTTTACGAGACCCAGTCATCCCACTTAAACACGGAAAAAGTCATATTTTCATGATATGTCCGTTTTAAACAGTAATAATTAAAGTGTGGTCCGCCATCGCCCCCTAGTGGTCCGCGAAAAGATGACCAAGCTCTTAACTCGCTTAACCCGTGTATTTTAATAACGAAAAAATGGATCATATCATTGCATTTGTGTTTGAATAATTAGTTTTTGACTTGAAACTGTTGCATATTAAACTTAAATTTAGTTTATCCTTCCTATTTTGTTGTTTTCGGGGGGGGCGTGTAAGAGCGGGATTCTGTTAGGTGGTCCTCAGAAAAAAATTGGAAGACAAAGTGATCCTTGGGCTGGAAAAGTTGCTTTTAAAGCATGAAACTACTGTGATATAATAATATTTTCTGTAAAAATCCATTATTTGCGCTTACATCATGACCCTGTAAACTTTCATGAGAAAGACACCATTGCAAAATGCCAATTTCACATCACAAATAAACAAATATTTATAACTTCATTTGAGCAATGCATTTATAAAAAAAACACTTCCATTAGTGTAATTTAAAAAACATCTGAAACAAACCCTGGAACAAAGGTCAAAGGTCATGACAGCCGCATCGTTTACAAAACACCACTTGCCGAGGAAGCTGAGGAAATACTTTCTAGCCAGTGTATGAAAAAAAAAACAAGCCATTATCAAAATCACTGTGCCCCGAGAACCACAACCAGATCCTGGTGACACAGTCTCTCTGCTGCCTCTCTGGAGAGACTCCAAACGTGATCAGACGTGATCAGCCACAGTTAAGCACTTTTCGAGAAAGTCAGGTATGTCACTTGGCATCTCCAACGCAATATTTCCACATAATCATCTGTGGAAAGACTCGCTTAACATACCAATAAGGGCTTTAACCTTGAGATTCATCAGTATAAAAGGTCCTTTGAGCACGTGCAGTACAAATAAACCTTGTTCACAAACAATATTCTGTGCTACTTGCTCATATCTCCACCTTTGTACACAAACTAGGTTACCTAGGACACTTCATACTGCCTAAGCAAACATGGCTTTTTCACCAGCGACGAGATTAAAAAAGGACAAGCATGTGTGCTGTGCGTACGGTATTTTTGTATGTAAAGAAAAGCAGTTCAACCATCGCACTGGTTGTACAAGATTCCTGTATTTGCTTAGGACAATAATTCTCCTTTCAAATGCCATATAGCCTTGGGACTGATTAGTCATCAGAGCTGTTTGATAGAAACAACCACACCCTTTGATACCATCTGTGATCCTTATGCAAAGACTTACCTGTCGCTCTCATCGCGGGAACTCCTCCTCATTCAACTCATTTCTGCACGCTAATATTTACTTCTGCTGTAGCTTCTCATGAAAAGAAACGAAAGCAAGAGCGAGATGATAAAATGTGCCACCTCATTTGCTCTCGACTAGGTCTCGAGCTATTCGTACTATTAGCAGAAAGGGCACCCCCAAACAAGACGGCTGAAGTAAACCGAGGACGGAGATGATACCTTAGACAGGCAGAGGTCTGAAGTCACCACTATCTATAACACAAACTGTCCGTCACGCTGCCTTTGCGCCATGAGAAGTAGGCCGCATAACATTAGGCTCGGTGAACGGACGGGAAACACTCCTGCAGGATTTGAGCGTTTGATAGATGTAATACTGAGAGGCAGGGATGTCGAAAGTTCTGTAGTAGAGACTAAAGTAGTCAGCGCTACTGAATAAAACGGGAACACTTCGGTATGGGAAACACTTATTCACTATTAACTACAACTTTTGCTTCAATAAATTTACTGCTTATTAATACTAAGGCAGTTTTTGTAGCATTAAAAATTAGGCATTTGGTAGGATTAAGAGATGTACAAGAATAAGAATATGGTCATGCAGAATAAGGCATTAATATGTGCTTTATAAGTACTAATAAACAGCTAATATACTGGTAATATGCATGATAATAAACAACTAGTTAGTAGTGAGAACTGAACCCTAAGTGTTACCAAAACAACAAATAAAATCCCTAAAATATATATGTATATATATATATATATATATATATATATATATATATACACATATATATATATATATTAGAAGAAAAAAAAATATATATATATATATATATATTAGAAGAAAAGAAAAAATATATATATGAAGAAAAAAAATAAATAAATATATATATATATATATTAGAAGAAAAAAAAAATATATATATATATATATATTACAAAAAAAAATATATATATATATATAATTTTTTTCTAATATGTATATATATATATATATATTATTTTTTTCATCTTATATATATATATTATATATTTTTTACTTATTTATACTTATAAATATATATATATATATATATATATATATATATATATATATATATATATATATATATATATATAAACCCTAAAATAAAGTATTACCAATAAAACTATAAATATACATATACATTGAATAGTTTGCACAAACAATACTGAAAGAAAGACTAATATTGTGTTTGTGTCAGATATCACAAACACAATATTAGTCTTTCTTTCAGTCTTTCAGAATTGTTTGTACAAACTACTCAATTTGGTGCAGAACACAGAGTAACCGATTTTCTATCCACATATTTTTGGATAAAGTTGCATATAAACAGAAATGCCTTGAATAACTGTGCATAAAAAAGCTTAAACGCTCACTTAAGGTGGATTCATTTTTTAGTTGATAAAAACACACGCACACAGACCGCGTGGAAATAAATTCCTGGATGTGCAGACAAGCAATGTGACTAAATTTTTGGGTTACACTTTATGTGTCAGTATTACAATGTAATAATACATGTAATTACTGAGTTATAACAGTTAACTACATATACGTACATATACGGTTAGGATGAGGGTTTGGTTTGGGGTAAATTGCTTGTAATTATACATAATTTCTAGTTATTACTACAGTAAATATATGTAACATGTGTAACAATGACAATGTAAAATAAAATTACCAAATTTTGCTCAGAGATAAAAATATTATATATAGCATCACAAATATTGCTCCGGTCATTCTAAATGACAAAACTGTGACGTGCGCACAAAACTAGACTAATGAATTTAATTATAGTTTTTATTTTTTTATTTAGTTCTATATGTTTATTTCTCGATACGTTACTTACGCATTTAGTTCACATCACATACTATTAATATTAGATCGCACACCTGAAAAGCAAAGCTACGTGCTAATGTATTCATTTAATTTGTTGATATTTACTGTGTTCCGTTGCATAAATAACCGGTACTGAGAATCACGACAATTTCATTGGAGCTGATATTTTATCATGCCAGCCTCTTACAATTCTTTGAGACTGTGAAACGTTGCTTTCTTTCTCTTTAGCAATGTCTTTGTCAGAGAAAAGGTCATGCAATACGGTCTATGTGTGGTTTCCACAGGGCTATAATTGGTCTCGTTGCGATTGTGTATCCGTATAAGAGCAAATATTACACGTTTCCTCTCAATATAATGACTGTACGTGCAAGTACATGCAAGAGTATGACTGTTTGCTGGAGAGCTTTTACATTTTAGCCTCTGTACAATAACTCTCTACCTCGAGTGGAGCGCTCGGGGCTCGGATCACCCTCGACATATCAGCACAATTGACAAATCCAATCCCAGACGCCTACACAAGCGCTACTCAACAGCTTCCTATAGAGTCATCGCCCCAGTTAGCTATAGCGTGCAGGTCGCAGCACGCAGATTTATGGCCGAGCTATATTGCATGGGAACCGTTCGGTGTCAGGTTCGTTCAAATCTAGAGTAGTGCAACTGATGTAGAGAGAAAAAGATCTGAAATTGGTTTAAAGTATCACCATCTGCCTCGAGACGCAAACAAAAGTGCGGCAAACGCAACCTCACAGATGTGGCTGAGAAGCAACCTTCATTATTATATAACTAATGACCGCCCAAATAATGCCCTGCATTGGAGCGGAGTTTAGGTAGCGAATCATAGTTGCATTGTTACCGCATACTTTCCAGCCTGGTGTCACTGGCTCGCTCCGTCCAACTGTCCGTTTAAATCCCCCCGTGATTCAACTTGGAGGAGCACTAAAAGCTGCTTGGCTCCAGTTTGGCCGTCCTGACCGCATCCAAGTCAACCGGGCCCGACATATAAATAAGAACAATATCAGATAAGTCTTGCAGGAAGCCTATAAACATTTACATTCTCTTTCAAGTGCTGTTTATGGATATTTTATCTCCTATCTGGAAGTCGAAGACGTGGTGAAAAAAGACGGCGACCTGGGGAAGAATCCGAGGCGAGTGGTGAATCAAAAAGGCAGCAGGCCCTGACAGGGACCCAGGCCCATTGACCATAATAGGTGTTGAGAGTGGCGGCCTCCACAGACGAGGAACCAGCTCCTTGGGCCTGCCAGAAGAGTTATGGGATGGTGCGGGTAGTGATGGGGAGGGGAGGGATGCCTGGTAAGCTACTAATTCTATATCTTCCTCTGACAAAGACGAAGTGCAGCCAGCAGAGTTCAGTCTGGGAGACTTGTAGGACTCGCTGGTGTTGTGTTTAACGGAGCGGACCCGCTCCTGCCTTCCTGTCCTCCAGCCTGATGACTATCAGAAGTCTGACCACAGACAGTTAGCGTCTGGTTTGCTAAGCCTGAAAGATATTCCAAAAATTTTGTGATTACTTTTTTTGCGCCCATTAACCATAGACTTCTTTTTAAGGTCTGTCTACGAGCTAAAGCATGCAATAATGGGAAGGTTACCGAAATAAATGAACAGTATTCAGCTGGCAGCTCTCAGGAGGGGACCTGCTACATGCAAAATAAAAAAAATTTGATCCTAATAAAAGTATACAGTATAAAAATTGAACATTCTTCGACTCGAGTCGACTGGTTAAAAAACGCAGAGCGCCTCATTATGCCATGCGATTGGGTTGTTTTAACTCAACCTGCTGGGTAGTTTTATTTAATTCAACTATTGCTTAAAAATTACTGTATTGCTTGCTTAAAATGAACCCAAAGTATGTTGGAAATGAACATTTATTAATGAACAATAATTAAACATTTACTAAATTGCATATTAATAAATTGATTATTATTGTCGCCTCTAGTAATTGTGTGTCTGATTTTTAATTTCCAACCTAATTTTGGGTTCATTTTAATCAAGAAATACACTCATTTTTAAACAATAGCTGGGTTCAGTTAAAGCGGGTTCAAACATTTAACCCAACCGGTGGGTTAAAACAACTTAAACACTGGGTTTGTCCATTTTCAACACAACTTGAGCCGTTTTTAACCCAGCATTTTTTTTTTTTTTTTACATAATAAATGTATGTTTTTGTGAAGAAAAAGTACATGTTCTTGAGTGTGTAGCAGAAGATTGGAGGGCAAAAAAGAGAAGTTCTGCGCCAAAAAAATAAAAAGGTATATAATTGTCTGCGCGTAGATTAAATCTAAGGGAAGAAAAGGAATCCGCACACCAAATCCAAAGTTCAAGGTCCAGGTTTTACATGGAAAGTGACAACAAAAGCTGAAGAGTATGCAAGCTTTGGAACTTTGTCATAATTTAACGGACAGCTCTGTCGCTTAGTTACGTGCAACCTGTCACCGTCTCAACTGCCCTGTCAATCATCTAAAATCCTCCACATTCAATTTAATTTAATTCCCTACCATTTCAGGGAGAAATGTAGATCTGCCAGTCATGGATCTTTCATGGAGAACTCTCCTCATGTGTTTGCAATTCGCAAAATGATGCATTTAAAAGCTAATGACCAAACGTATCTTTACAAAAGCTCACAATGCTGTTGCAGATGTGGATAACACTGAATAAATGTATTTTCATTCTGATTATTAATCACTCAAACCTCTACTGAACCGTCGGACTCGCACATCCGCCATGTTTGTAGTTTTTATCCATGTTTGTAGTTCTAATGGAATCCTCATCCAACACGCAATGGGTTTTGGGCAATAATTTTGAATATTATTTAGGACAGATAGTATGCGAAATGGGATGCAGCATCAGTTTTTATTTTGGTTTTTGTGATTCCAATAGTATTTCGACACCAGTTGCCAGTTGGCAGAAAACACTGCGTATTGCAGCCATTTGAAGTCAGTAAAGAAAATCGCTGATTTCCTAAAAAGCCTTGGCATCCATCTAAAATTAACATATTAAAACGCTGATAAATCAACTCATCAACTTATAGTGTTTAAGTCTCCTCGCCTTACATTGCGCTCGCTCCTGTTACGTGTCCTCAATCTGGCAACCCGTGTGACTCGAATATTTGGACTACAATACCCAATTCAACCACTAGCTGTCAATATTACATACTGCACCTTTAAATGGACCGCCAACAAATCTGAGGCAAATCTTTCACATGACTGACAATCGGTATGTACGGGTTATCAAATATGTGATCTAAGCGCCGATGCGTCACCGATCCCTGAGAAACATTTAGTTAAATATCTCTACCTGTTAGCGATACAATTCCTGTAGTGTGAAATGTGTTTTGCCTGGAACTGATATCGATGACGACAGTTCTGTAGCGTGAAAAGACCAGCAATGCGACGACTTTGAAAGCTGCGTGCTGTATGGGTAGCATTAAAGTGATAATTCACACAAAAATGAAGTAATTCAATCACCCTAATGTCATTCTAAACTCGTATAACTAACTTCCGTCTGCAAAACACAAAGATATTTGAAGGATGTTACAATTGACTTCCATTGTTTACTAAAAAATGTTCTTCCACAGAAGAAAGGTAGTCATACAGGTTTGGAATGATCATATAAATGATCATTTTTCATTTTTTGGTGAACTATCTTTAAGTTCATATCGAAAATACTGTGTGACGCAGCACTGTAACAGCCAATCAGAACGCATTTGATGTTATACAGTCCACAGGATCAGACCTGCTTAGGGAACGGTGTAAAAACGTATTGCTTAAAGCCTGAAATCATCAATTAAGCACTTATGAAGTGATCACTTTTATCAAAAACTACTTGCACAAAGAAAAAAAGAAAATAATGACCATCTTTTATTGTTTTATCAAAACAAGTGCGCACCAATATGAAAATTTTGGCCGATACGATAACTCTTTATATTTGAAGGCCGATAACCGATATATTGGCCGATAAACTTAAATCCAAATGTGATTTTTGAGAGCCTGATTACAAAAACAATTAAAAGCATGTCCCAAGCACACAATTATAATGATGTTTTATTATTTCATGACATTTAGGCTAAATAATTTCCTTTTTCAAGTGACTCCAATCATACTTCACGCAATTCAAAACCATCATGAAGACGAATCTGAAGTGTCTCAGCTGAAGAAAATAAGCCGTTCATATAATCGGCCAAATTTTCTTATTGTGCCGATAACATTAAAAATCGGTCGATGGTGGCCGTGGATCTTTCATGGAGAACTCTCCTCATGTCTTTGCAATTCGCAAAAAGATGCATTTAAAAGCTAATGACCAAACGTATCGTTATAAAAGTTCACAATCCTGTTGCAGATGTGGATAACACTGAATAAATGTATTTTCATACCGATTATTAATCACTCAAACCCCTATATCTAAACCTCCACTCATCCGTCGGACTCGCACATCCGCCATGTTTGTAGTTTTTATCCGTGTTTGTAGTTCTAATGGAATCCTCATCCAACACGCAATGGGTTGTGGGCAATAATTTTGAATATTATTTAGGACAGATAGATAACGATAACATTAGTCGATACCGATATTGTGGCCGATATATCGTGGATCTTTCTTGGAGAACTCTTCTCATGTGTTTGCAATTCGCAAAATGATGCATTTAAAAGCTAATGACCAAACGTATCTTTACAAAAGTTCACAATCCTGTTGCAGATGTGGATAACACTGAATAAATGTATTTTCATACCGATTATTAATCACTCAAACCCCTTTATCTAAACCTCTACTGAACCGTCGGACTCGCACATCCGCCATGTTTGTAGTTTTTATCCGTGTTTGTAGTTCTAATCGAATCCTCATCCAACACGCAATGGGTTGTGGGCAATAATTTTGAATATTATTTAGGACAGATAGATAACGATAACACCGATATTGTGGCCGATATATCGTGCATCCCTAATCAAAACCCAACTAGAAAATCTCAACAAGTTGGATTATATGACATCTAATTCCATCTTCGATCATCAAGTACACAGTCCAGACATTTGAGAGACACGGACTCCAGTCTGAACGGAGCGAGACGAATCACAGTAGCCGTGCCACTCTGGACGGCCTCAGTCCCACATTCACCTGAACCCTTCTAATCTGCAAAATAATGGCGCTCTTACACCGAGGTGCATCCTTGCCTGACGTGACGCCTTTTGTCTCCTCCTGTGTTGTGACAACACTTACATTTGTAAATTGCCCTCCTTGTACAGGATAAACATCTGATAGCCACAAGAGAAGGGGGTTGGGGAGTGTAACAAGCCTCTGGGACTTCCTCTAAACAAATGGAGAAATCTTTAGAAGGCTACTGTTTGTGTTTGCCAAAGACACGGCCAGGATACATGAGGCTCCTGTCAATGGCCTCCGGGAACTATTCCACTGCGTTAAAGGTGCTTCTGAGAGGGGAGAAGATGGCAAATGTTGCAGAGAGTCAAAGCGGCTACAATATTGTATCAGAAACACGTAATACGATCTGCATTACTGAACCTGGGCTTTGAACCAAAAGCATAATATTGCTGTGCACTGACGCTGTGCAGGCATCACTCAATGTGTGAACAATGTGGTCAGGAGCACTCTGTCAAAACTGCTCATTGGATTGGCAATTACTTTAAAAAAAAAAAAAAAAAAAAGGATGAATGAAAGAAAAAAAGAATGGCAGGGAGGGAAAAACAGCAGATTAATCATGCTGTTAGCGATGAAGATGAAGACGTTGATTAATGCAGTTTGGCTTTTTAAACAAACAACTCCTGAGTGTGCGGTGCGCTCGGCATTACCCTTTAATTTAGAGAGGGTTGACTGGAGAAGTTTTGTTTTTGCAGCTTCCCCTTGTTCTTTACCCCCTTCTCCAGGGCTTTTCCCCCTCTCTCCGACACCATATGGAGCAGGCCTCGCGGAAACAATCCGCTAAAAACAACAGGCCTGCACTCAACCGTTCCCTCCTTTTTTAACACCATGCGAGAATAAATTGCTCCCTTATTGTGCGTTCTGCCAGCGGTCTGGGATCATTTTTGTGTTCTCGATCTAATTAGATTAGTTCGGTGCCGGTTCGGGGTTACTGCAAGAAGGTGCCACGCGAGTGGAGGAATATCGGGGCTAATTGGCAGGCGAATACGACCCGTGCGTCGCCGTTCGCGGGCGGGTTCGCTCCTCGGTCCTCTCTCATTACCGCCGTTTTGCAACCGTCTCAAAAGTCTGTAATAACTCGGCTCGCCGTATCCTTACCGGAGCCGAACCGGCGAGTCTCATTAGGCGCGCTCACGACCGACACCTCTCAGTTCGTAAAGGCTCTGCTGTTTATCTAGTAGGCCCGAAACGCATATAGATGTGGAATTTCCATTGCAGCGGCGACCGGTTCGCGCTCGCATGCTAATTCCACGTCTGAACAAAAGCTCCTTAGTGGCATTATATTCCTCAAAAGTTTAAAACTGGAGTATGTGGCTGATTAAAGCCTCGCCGCGTCAAACATTTCTATATGCGCTGCAAAAAAGGTGGAGGCGAATGATCAGACTTTTAAATGAACATTATGAAAACATTTGGCCGTCTGCCTCCCTCCGCACACTGGCATGCCATACATCACACAAGCACCTACTGGAGAACTATGCAGACCACTCAAATTTCCCCACCATAACTCAACCAAATTATACAAAGCAAGGTACAAGTAATAAGCATAAGCTTTAACTCGCAGCATAAATCCATGTTTATACCCAAAAACGGGCATACGAGTCCAAGAGATGTTCCAGCATATAAGGATAGGAGCATAACCATCGCCTATACTGAACGGTGAGATGCGATTCAAAGTGGGATGAGATCGTTTTGAAAATATAGGCCACTTCAGTGCTTAATGTGTTGAACAATCATCGGCTGGACTCAATAACACAGCCATGAATTAGCATGTATGGGTTTAGTCTGGGTCTCACACACAGCAAAAATGGGGACGGGCATCATGTTGTGAACACAGATCGATTCATATTTGAGAGGAGAAGAATCTAGGCATGCACGGATATGAACATTTTGGCCGATACCCATAACCGATAACTCTTTATATTTGAAAGCCGAAATCTGAATCAATTTTTTATATATAATTTCTGAGAGGCTGATTACAAAAACAAGTTTCGTCCTTAAAAGTCATAAGTGATTTTGATCATATTTCAAGCGATTTAAATCCACTTCGGTGTGCATCTGAAGTGTCTCAGCTGAAGGAAATAATCCATTATTTATCAGCTTTAGTATATCGTTTCTTATCAGGCCGATAACATTTATAATTAACATTTATCGGCCGATACCGACGTGTCAAAGTCTACTTTATTGTCCATTCTGCCATATATACAGCACATACATACAGAGAACTGAAATTTCGTTACTCTCAGACCCTAGATGTATACATGTAACAAGGTAACAATTAACGATCACAACAACAACCAAAGAATAAAAAAATAAAGTGACTTATGAAGATATTAGTGCAAAACAGTAATAGTGCAGTAATAATGCAATTATAAGAGTCTGAGTATACAGGGACCAATGCTCAGAGAGACAATGAAGACCCAAGAAGAATACTCATTAGCATCCCAAAACATGATTCAAATTGATAAAATGTAAAACTATTAATAAAAAGTGTGCTTAGAATTGCAAAACTTTAAAGAATCATTTTCACTAAAACACATCAAAACTATGTGACGATCAAACGCATTACAACCCCGTAAGCCCCGTCAGGGGCCCCCGGACCCCCGTTATTAGCACCGAGGGATCTCGGGTGACCTTTGACCTAGAAGCCTGTGTCGGAGTTCTGGGTGAAGGTTCCATGGGGTTAATCTTGCCATTCAGCTTCACCCCCACATCTAACACCAACCCAAACCATCAAGCACATTTCAGCGTACCCGCGAGCAGGTTTTCCCCTGAAATCCAGACTGGAGAAGATGGCATATGTTTAACATTACACAAATTCTGCTGAAACGACAGGGCACAAAGACAAGATCCCCCGATCGCTGGCCGTTACAGGTCGGAGAAAACAGCCACGACACACTCTCAGATTACCTCATTTAAGAACGACTACCGCTCGCAACCCAGACCTCAAAGAATGCAGCCGCTTTCAGAAGTTCAGATTATTGCATTTCTACGACTTAAAATCACGTGCGGCGCAGAGCGAGTAGGCAAACCACTTTTATAATTAAAATCTCAATTACGACGATGTATGATTTAAATAACTGACGTGAAATAATGCAAAAGTATCTAAAAAAAACTATGTACTGCATCTATATCCTTTTTTATGAGCGATTAAGAAAGTAAGTTCAGCGTCCCACAAACGCAGTGGCGGAGAAGAATACCAGACCGCAGTATCACCTGGTCCACAAATGTACAACTCAAAGAACGTCCTGCTTGTGTGGCCTCTTATTACCCTGGAGAGAACCCACAGATAGGCAAAAAAAAAAAAAAAAAAAGTCAGGGAAAAGAAAGTCAGTAAATTCTACTGTTCCACGTAATAAACGCCAAAGCAGGGGATGATGGCCTTACTGAAGATCAAAGCACTTTAACAGCTTGAGCTATCTAGCGGTCTAGATTACTGCCCCGAACTACAGGAAGACTGGGTTAAAAGTTGCCATAAATAAAGTTTTAAAGCTACATCACCCTGAAAAGCACAAAAACAAAACGCCGTAAGTATTAGTTCAGGAGACGAGCGACATGCACTGCATCGAAAACCACAATGCCACACGCAATCGCACGCATACGTACCTCTGTTCAGCATTGGGTTATAGCATTATCACACTCAAATCCAACAGGGAGGCAGATATCAAAGCTCGCAGAGTATCCAAAGACCCTTCCCTGAGGAGCCCTCCGAGGTATCCTTTATTCCACATCCATTCTGGCCTGGGAATCATTCCATTTTTTCCCCACAAAGTTTACTCGCACTACGTGCGTCGCTTGTGAAATGCGCCGTCCCGTACTTCCTTTTCTCAGAAGACCTCACAGGTGCAGATGATCCTGGGGGCGAGGGGTGACCAAACCACACCGTTCTTCTCGATCACTGCAACAACAAAACCGCACATGTTCAGCGACAGGGCAAACTTTTTAGTCATAATATATAAAAACTAGGTGGATGAATTCAGAAAAGAAGGATCTACCGATGGCAACATGGACACCACAACACACACACACACACACACACACGCAGAGAAATCCCGTGTCATGTACTCAAGCAGTCTGTCAGAAGCTTTCATGAATGGGAGCTCTGACAGTACGGGCCCTCTGGCCGACCAAATTGGAAACAGGAAAACAAACATTCTCGAGGAAAACTCTCCCACCATCACCGTAAGCCCTCCCCCCTACAAACCTTTTCTTCGACTCATTCTGTCCAACCTGCGTCAGGTTAGCAATAGTCAACCACACCAGCCTCCAGACCACACAGACGGATAACGCTCAACCACCACGAGGAAAAAAAGTCGAAAAGAGCTAAATGAAAACCTGTTCGCGAGGTAAAAGAACACACACCGTGATAGAAAGGAAAGAAAGAAAGAAAGAAAGAAAGAAAGAAAGAAAGAGAAAGGCTAAACTGACTCATCAGCGTTCCAGAGGGGCCGGCGGACGGGAGGTTCGGTGGACGCAGTAAACTCGGAATGGGGAGGAGAGGAAGTGGGCACTGAAAACTTTCAGAAAGTTCTTGAAATGGAGCTTTTTTGATTCAAATAAATACTTTGCTTCAGTTAAAAAGCTAAATGTCAACACATCCGACCAATAAAAATAACTTGATCTGGCCTTTACGCAACACAAATGTCACAAACAACAACAACAAAAAAAAAAGTTTGTGAATGAGTAAGAATGAAGATTTAGGGGAACTTTGATTTCTTTTTCTTCAACCTACAACTCTACTGGGAATACGAGAGTTTTCAGTCAGCAAACTTTACCAGATGTACGCTAACCACTAAAATATTACACGCCACATAATTAGCCTAACAAGTGATGTCAAACACCCAAACGGTCTCTTATCTTTCTGGGGAGAAGCTGTTAAATACACTTCAGCTGCGTTTGTGACAAAATGTAATACTTTTTCCCTCACAGGTTTGCTATGACGACATCACAGGTCAAAGGTCCTTGGGTTTCATTCCCACGAAGGGTGTGAGAAATATGATAAAAGAAGATTTTTTTTTTTTTAACAAAAGAAGCACTTAAATTTAAAGCACTTAATTCGGATGACAAAAACTTAAGATTCATAAACCGCCCACACAAAAACACGCACTTTTCGCATCAAATCCGTTCATGTCGCATGCAAGTTTAGTGAGAGTCTTACAATATATCTGCTATAACTCACCATAACAAGTCTATAGCACACATCCAGAGCCATTTAGTGACTTCAAAACACTGTTAAAAACGGGATGAAAAGCATACGACGAGACAAGGGACGACCTCTGTGAACCGCGGCTCTTTTATTCTTTAAAATCCGGAGGAAAAAAAAAAAAAAAAAAAGCTATTCATATGCAGGCTACATCAAATATATGTTATAAAAGCTTTTAAGGGTAGCAATTATCAGGAGCTGTCTCTTTGTAAACCTTGGCATTTCATCAGGCGACTACAAGAAAAAATATTCTAAAGTTTCACGTCTCCGGCGTTTGGAGATTTCTAACCACGAACAAAAACCAAACAAAAAGAAGTCATTGATGCAACAACAACAACAACAAAAAATAAAAATACTACCGTCCTAATGCTGAGTTTAAAATAAAAACACCATTTAAAACTGATTCAGTCTTGCATTTTCAACTTCAGAGCAGCAAATATATATGCAAAAATCATCATATGTTTTCCAGCAAGCAAGAAAAGTAAATTGTCATCCAAAACTACTCACAACATGTTCTTCGCGAGCAAAACACCTGGATTTAATATGCTAGCGTGATCCGTTCTCTATCTCTGTCGTTAAAAAAAGTCCCCTACTATTTATTTTCTCTATTCAACGGCACCGACGCCACATGAATCTGCTGCGGGGACACAAGTGGCAAATCCCGGTGCGGCAAGAAGTTAACCCAAAAAGAAGTTGTGCAAACTCAGAAGCCACGAAGAACAAATGAAAGACCCCCACTGCTGCTTTCTCCGTCCACCAAGGCCCAAATTCATTTGTCAGCCGTAAAGTTCCTGACTATACAGCGCTGATCTATTGCCTCTCTCCAAAGAGCTCACAGATGTGGAGTCATTTACATTTCAAATACACCTCAAGCTTTTCAATCACTTCAAACGCGCCTTATCAGACAACTCATGTGGATCTTATTCTTCTGTGTGGACTGAGTCCAGCAAAAACCGTCGAGGACGTATTTGAGTGTTTGGGAGATATTTTTAGATGTAAAACGACACAAACAAAGAGGATAAACGTCCTCAAAGAATGAAAAATAGCTACGGTTCCCCCCGTTGACTGTATGTGAAACTCCGAAATGATGCGCCGCATTTGCCTCGCTCGGGCTTTGTCATTAAGAAACTTTTACCGACAAGCCCTTTCAGAAAAGAGAGCGTATCATTTCCAGACTGCCCGAGTGTGGCAACTTTCACAGTTTACAGGAAACAGCGCAACTCATCTACTGGAACCAACATGGGATTTTGTATCAGATATACACGCTTCAGTGCAGCACGTTTAAGTGTGGGTGATTTTATCGGTTTTAACACAAATACTTGTTTCCACACACTTTAATAATGACATTCTGATGTGAAAGTGACTGTAAAACCAAATTAACTGGAAACTTCACCACAGTTGCAGAACTGAGGAGCGTCTAAATAGTGTTAGTCATATCATACAAAGTGTGTAAGATATGAATACATATATATATATATATACATATAATCATACATAACTGTGCTGACTCACAAAAGTTTCTATTGATGGATAACATCTGAAGATAAAGGTGAGGGGAGACAAGAGTACAGTATGCGAAGACAAAAGCACTTTTAGAGGATTGAAACTTATTTAAAGTTGTGTGGAAAAGTTTTTGGAGGGTGATAAGCTCCATCACGCCACTTTGGTCACGCCACAAGAACTACAAGCCTCGCACCTAAGTGTCCACACAGTTGCTAAAACAAATCTAAAGTCGTCCCACGAGCTGTTAATTCGCAAAAAAACACACATCCACATGAGAAACGCTCGTCGGAAAAACTTTTCCTCAAACGCATCTTCGAATAGAACCGAATTAAAAAGCCCGTGTAAACAACCTGCGCCTCTTTTGTGTGTGGAAAATGAAGTGTAACGTTGCCATGCCTACGCGTTTTCTTATCGCACATCAGTTACGGAAAGTTTTCGAAGTTCGAGCATCATTTACGCAAAACACAGGAGCCTACACACGAATGAAACTTTCTATAAGTTTAGCTACCCCGGCAAACACACACACACACACACACACACAATGCAAACGAAAAGGCGCCTTGCGACAAAAGAGGAAAACACTCACGCGATGTTGCTACATTCTGGATACAATGTTGCGCCAAGCGCGTTGCAACACAGAATTAAATGGCTGAAAAGAAATGGGAAGGAAAAAGTCATCCGAAAAAAAAAAACTACTGGGATCTAGCAAGTCCCCAAATTCAATATGCAACCATTTTTAGCCTAAAAAACCCCAAATGGCACAGAAATCCGAAGAGCCGTGCTCTTATTTTCATTCACCAAAACTGATTCATCACCAAATCCCTTCGCCCTTCTCAACATTACATAACATTCAGCCCCTTAAAAGACATCAGGAACTACAGCTACAATTCACATCGTTCTTCTGCCGTGATCGCAATGCTCATTGATTCGCTTTCTGCTTACCTGTTGATTAAATTGCAATAGTCTTTGCAGTCTGAAAGATGGTGGAGCTTTGGCGTGAGCCATGAAGCGTCTTTGTGTTGTTTGTTTGTTGATCTCGGGGAATGATTTCTTTTTGTATGGGGATGTAAGATTGCGAATTGCTCCTGTACACGTGAAATCTTGGGAGACTGTGTTTAATAGTAAAAACGCCTGAGTCTGGGGTGGAAAAAAGGAGGTTGGTTTTTGCAGTGATCTCAGTTCTTTATCAGAAATGTTATCGCTTGTCAGGACCTCAGACTCCAAGCATTACGTCAGTTTCAAGACACCAACACTATTAATATCAAGAAGCCCTTGCGGAGGAAAGCGCCACCCCAGAGCGCGCTCTCTTAAAGGGACAGTGACCGCTAAAAAAAAAAGCTGCTCTGCGACTCCGTCACTGACGCCGAGATCTGCTGCGCACTTCTATTCTGACAGCAGCAAAAGCAATGCTGTTTAACTTTACGTTATTTCCGCACTGTAAAAAAGTATTAAACTTTTTGTTTTTTCTGCTGTCAAGTCAACTGAGATAAATAATGTGGTGCAGATAACACAATGTTTTGAGTTTCTGTTGATTAAATCAGTCGCTTTCACTGTATTAACTCAAATTTCAATGAACTCAAAGTTGTAAGGTAGGTAACTTACTTTTTTTAAGTTAAACCAACGACAGGGTGATAGTAATATTCAGAACTGAGCTGCTGAGTTTTGTATCTCAAAATAGTAGCAATATCTATCTATCTATCTATCTATCTATCTATCTATCTATCTATCTATCTATCACTAAAAATCATATAGGCCTAATCGAGCAAAGTTATGATAGTAAAATAAATAGGTTTACATTTCAGTATGAAAGAAAGTGGCAACTCTCCTTTTTTTGACTGACTTAAATTAGAAATCACAACCAAATTTTGAGATGGAGTTGTGTTGACGTGCTGTATTTTTCACTAATGTGTTATTATTTATTTTTTGACCTCTCTTGGGTCATTAAAAAGTCAGAAAATAGGGGCAAAACCCCTGGCAAACATTTGGCCAGAAGATATACAGTGAATATATATATATATATATATATATATATATATATATATATATATATATATATATATATATATATATGAATATAATATTATAATATATATATATATATATATATAATATAAATATTATAAATATAATATAATAAATATAATATAATATAAATATAATATAATATAAATATAAATATAATATAATATAAATATTAATAATAATATTAATAAAAATAATTATAATATTATTTATTTATGTATTTATTTAAGTAATTAATTATTTTTAATTACTAAAAAATATAATATTATCAATATTAAATTATATTTAATTATTAATAATATTATTTAATTATATATATATATTTATATAATATGTTTAATTAATGCAAACCAGAATGTTTTTGATGGATCCTGTGGGATGAAGGCATGTGTGTGTATATATATATATATATATATACACACACACACATATTATTAAATTGATTTTAGGGACATATTTGTTTATTCAAAACTTCCTCAGTGCTCAGCAATGTAGAACTGAAACCAAATAAGTGAAATGAAACGTTCTGTCATTCTGTGAACATTTACTGACAGGTGGTAATTTCAGTGTGGAATAATTAGCAGAACACAGCAGTTGATGTTTCTGGCAACTATGAGGGGAGTTGAAACACTTTTGGGAAGTTGGCACGTCCTGCGGTGTGACATACTACTTCTAAAACTACTGTAAACAGCTTTTTGGTCATTCTTGTAGAACTATTATGCATGCCGAATTTATGAGCATCGAGAGACTGCACTGAATATTTGTATACCTAAAATAGAAACTTACCATTATCAATTCATAGAATGTGTGCTTCATATATGGCTGTGTAATAACATACAATAATATATTTGTACACTTGTACAAGGACTAGATTTCAAGTAGCCTATGTGTGTATCATATAATAATATATAGTGCATCATATTTTAAAATGTTGATTTTGGCGTTCAGGTGCTTCACTTGTACTGGCAGCATCAAACCCTAAAGCTTTAAACGTTCTGTTCTCATCCATGACAAACCATAAACCATAAGTCCAAAGATCCATAATTACTAGTTCTGTCCACAATAACAAGTTCAAGATGAACCAGCCACTTGTTGTCAAACACACACACACTAAATAAACTTGAGACTTGAGAGCATTACCGTCTTTATTGAATTTTATTTTCAAGTTCAAATAAATAAAATGTTTTCAGTAAAAATAAATGCAACAAAAAAACCAGCAGTTTATCATTGTTATTGCAGTAGCTTTTTAAAAGTGAATCAACTGCAGAAGATTTTTAATTTATTTATTTTTTTTATTTATTTATAAATGTAAGTGTAGATTGAAGGGAGAAAATTAGGGAGGCTTTCACAGTTATAAAGAGTGATTATTTGTCCTGGAAAAAATCAAGGAAAAATGACAAATGTAAGAAAATATGATTGCAGTTGAGTTGTTTTTTATTTGCAAAAATGTTTAAATGAAAGGAAAAGGTGGTGAAAATAATGTATTTTGTATGTTTTTCCTTATATTGTGTTCATTTTTCATATAAAAGTAACAAATAATATGTCAACAGAAATAAACATTTACAATATTGTTTAACATTATTTGACTTGAAAATAGCATTACATTGAAAAAGCATTGAACTCTTTTCCAAGAATATATATATATATATATATATATATATATATATTCCCCCCAAAGCACTTTATATATATATATATATATTTTTTTTTCAAAACAAGTAGCAATGGCAATTACTAGTAGAGCAAAATTCACTCAGAGATGTTCCAGCCATTGATTCTATATATATATATATATATATATATATAGAGAGAGAGAGAGAGAGAGAGAGAGAGATAGATAGATATAGATATAGATATAATTATAAAAAGCATGCAGAACAAATGTGTTCAAACAATGCTAAATTATATTGCATCTTTCCATGAACTCATTAAAGCAGCGTATCACAAAACCCCATTCAGACTGTTAAAAAAGCACATTTTGGGGGCTTCGCATGCATTCTCTGTCATCTCTCCACCACCCTGATGAAACCTTCTTAGAGATGAAACCTGAGAAGTGAAGTCAATGTTGTTTATTTCACAGAGAGATATCATGCCATGAGGTAAACGTCAGGGAAATATTTTTAGTCCTGGTGGTTACATTCTGCTAGACACATTACATGCTGCGGAAGTTGGCCGGCGCTGTCCCCTATCTGAGCTTGATAGTGTTTCAGGATAGCCGGAGTCATCATATGTCTTATTTAGAACACCTCGTGCCCTTCATCGAGGCCTCCTGCAGCGCGAGCGTCGCGGTAAAACACACGTGTGTTCAACAGTAGGAACATCTGTAGGCAATTGTATATTTCATTTAAAACACTAATCTGAGAAAAGTTAAGCAATAACGTATTCTTACTGCTCGGATTCGGTTAGTGGTCTGACTTTTTTCCCCCCAAAGCACTTTATATTGCATATCCACTCTCGTTTTTATGTGCATTTTAATGCTCGTTCCTGATTATTGTATTATGTTACAAGTTGCTTAAAAAGTTGACTTTTTATAATGTGTTTCGTTTAACTATAACTTTAAAGAAGTCTTCTTGTTGTCATAACGCAACCAGTATATAAATATATATATATATATTTTTTTTTAGTGCTGCTTCATTTTTGTGGGTTTGTTCATTAAATTTCATATCTTTAAGCCAGTTTTATTATTATTATTATTATTATTATTAAACATGGATTCCTCACAGCAGAATGAAGCATTTGAACAAAAACATTTTGAGAAAATTTAGATTTTTCTCATTTTCTTGTACTTTCACAATCCCTAAGTATACATCTCCTGTGGGCAATAGAAGTGCACATGTGGCACAAATGTGATTCATAAATGGGCAGTTTTCAATTTTACCATTCGGTTCAACCATGCAGCGTAAATGGAATTTGCAGAGTGTAACTTCTGAATAAAAGGGAAATTTGAACTGGAAGAACGGCTCAAGGTGATTCTTCTACATTACTTTTGCACTCCGAGGAGCAAAATAAGTGATACATGGAGGGCGAGAATAAAAACAATTTTATACTTGAGTAAAACATTTCTCAGATACATTTCTGCATGAATAATTACATTATTTGTTCCCCGTCCTCCAAAAACAAAAATAGAAGATGGGAGCAAAACACTTTCGCAGCATCACAGGAACAAGAGCTGGTGTTTGCATTGAAAGCATTGAGTCTCAATTTTGTTTTTTCTTCTTAAAATATCGGCAAAGCTGTAGTGATTAAAATGAGTCTAGCAGAGAAGAGAAGGAAGATCTATAAAGACAGAGCAAGGTTTCTAGCGTTCACTGTCTGCACTAATTAGACCATCAGCTAAAAATATAGAAAGTTCAGAGGTGAGAAAATGTCCACAAATAATGTGAAGCCCGAGACAGAAGCTCTAGAAATAACAATGTGGGAAAATTGTCATTTTTGTAAACGATTAAGGACATTTCTGCAAATGTAGATCTCTTTAATTCATTTAACTGTGAGCAGCCTGTCAAATGTGAATGTAATTTTAGTAACACTTCATTAAATCACTGCGTTATGTGTTTATTAGTACTTATAAAGCACATATTAATGCCTTATTTAGCGTGGCCGTATACAGGGCTGGGTGGGTTACTATTAAAAATGTATTTCACTACAGATTACAAAATACATGCTTTAAAAAGTCATTTGTAACGTATTTCGTTACATTACTCAAGTTTAGTAACTTAATCTAAATACTTTAGAATACTTTGGAATACTAATAAGTGTGGAACAAACACAAAAAAGGTCATTGTGAGTTTTTATCTCACAATTCTGACTTTTACCCTCAGAATTGTGTGATATAAAGTTGCAATTGTGAGTTATAAAGTCAGAATTATGAGATATAAACTCGCAATATTGAGAAAAGTCAGAATTATGAGATATAAACTCACAATATTGAGAAAAGACAGAATTATGAGATATAAACTCGCAATATTGAAAAAAGTCAGAATTATGAGATATAAACTCACAATATTGAGAAAAGTCAGAATTATGAGATGTAAACTCACACTAAATTCACAATTGCAAGAAAAAAAGTCAGTATTGTAAGTTTATATCTCCCAATTCTGACTTTATAACTTGCAATTGTGAGTTTAAATCTCACAATTCTGAGAAAAAGAAGTCAGAATTGTGAAACACAAACTCACAATTGTGAGGGAAAAAAACAAATTGTGAGAAAAAGTTGCAGTGACGAGTGAATTATAAAATGACTCACAAAACATGAAAACAGTGGAAAACATGAAACTGAACTCCTCTTTTTCAGACGGTCAGAGTCAGAGAATCACCAATCGCTGTTTAAATGACATTAAAACTCAAAGTAATCACTTTGGTAATCTAAAACACTTTTCAGATGTAACTGTAATCTGATTACCACCCATTTAAAATGTAACTGTAATGAAATACAGTCACTCAAATTGTGTATTTTAAATACGTAACTAAGTTACTTGTATTTCGTTACTCCCCAACCCTGGCCGTATTCTACATCCGTTTATCCCACCCAGTAGCTGTATTTAACCACTATAACAACTATATTATACTTTATTTAACAAAAGAGAACAATGAATAAGCATTACAACCAAAGAAACACAGGAAATAGTGAGAAACAAACTATAAAAGTCCATGAAAATGAAACCAAAACAACAACTAAAAGTGACTTATGCTTGTGTGTGATTCAGTAAAAGCTATTATTTACATAATTTGCTTTTCTAACCACTATTTTCCATACAAGAGTTAAAGGGGATTATTATTTGCCTTTTTACAAGAAATCTCTGGTGTCTCCAGAATCTGTCTGTGAAATTTCAGCTCAAAATAGCCATGTTTTTTTTTTTAGCGGAAGCAAAAACATGCTTTTTTCGTGCATGTATCTTTAAATGCAAATGAGCTTCTACTGCCCGCCCTGCTTTCCAGAAGAGGGCGGAGCCTGTACAACTGGCGCCTCTGATTCGCCGCCAAACACTTCCAAGCATCCGTTTGGTTTTGATTATCGTCTCTGTCAAGGTCACGTTGCAGTTCTCTGTCATCATGAAAGTTTATTATCTGCATGTGTTTTAAAGCCATATCAGTCTAAACGTCTGATTTATGGTTTTCTGAGCGCACAGAAAGCTGGATGTCAGACGGCACGTCCTGTGAGGATTAAATGAAGTTCTCGTTCGCGTCTTATTGCACTTAAACTGTCAAATACGCACGAAGCTTGTCTGTGAACGTAAACAGCTAGTAAAGAAATTGCATGTGTATATTAGATCTGTGTTTTGGCAGTTTAATATACAGTATCTGCTGCTATATAAACATGGCAGGGCAGACTCAGGGCGGAGTCTATGCTAATATGCCCTCAGCAATGGGGCGGGGCCTAAGCAATGTGACATCATATATGCATAGAAACTGCAAACGGCTTATTCTGAGACACTGCTTATGTGATTAAAAAAAAAGGAGTGGGTGGAGTTTTACCATTATAGGGAGGTTGTGAAATGATTTAAGAGCTTCTGCTTATCCAAAAATATGTCATACTCATGCTTCATGATGTTATGACTTTCTTCCAGAGAACACAAAACGAGAAATTCGGCTCTTTTCCGTGCAATTACAGTGAAAAAAAACCAAAAAAAAAAAAAAGTGGTCAATACGACTCATGCGTTATATTGCAAGTATGCACTGGATCAGTGAGTCAGTAACTTTAGAACCAAATCAGTCTGATTCATGAACGAATCAAGAGCAAGAGCGGATGTCAAGAGTCTGTTTTCACACAAAGTTATGGCTTATTGGAGTCATATTGTGTGACTCAATCATAAAGAAAGTCATAACTATTACTTTAGGAGGCTTTTCTCTCCACAGCGTACGGTTTTCAAGAAAGTTCCTTCCATATTACTAACAGGTCCAGTAGTTTCTCTCTCAATGACTCTCTAATGTAAATCTAGGTGACTCCAAACAACTTATTGTGCTCTATCTCTCTCCTTTCTTTCCGTCTCTGTCTCTTCCACTCACCCACTCATATACATCCATGTTACTTCATTACACACACACACACACACACACAGAGAAAGGCAGTAACAGAGGATACTAATGGATTTCGCAGCACTTTAAGTGATGAAAAGTGGCTGTGCAGTGAATGTTCATTCCATCTTGGAAGAAGATGAGCAAGACTTCAAAAGAAAGTAAGAGAATAAATATTCCAAGAGCTTTAGTTCTGTATCTGATTGAGTGCTATGGAATACATCTAAGGTTATCACCAATCCGTGCACACGAAGCTTTTAATCACCATTTTCTCTTTGATTAGCCAGCAGGTATAGGGTTTCTCTAATGTTATTGAGCGATCTATACGGCCGATAGATGCTGACAGAGCTGCTTATCCACTGGATCTGTGACGGTCTGTATCTAGGAACTCGCTGTGTGTGTGTGTGTGTGTGTGTGTGTGTGCACTCACATGAAAGCAGAAAGCTTTTCACACAATTTCATGCCATCGTGATCATTCCAAATGTGACTCAATCATATATATATATAGCCTATATATATCTTGAAAATGGATCAGGAGATAACAAGATGAGAGAAACTAACGAGAGAGAGTGAGTCAGACTCAAATATTGAACATAAAATGCTGTCAAATATATATTTATCAGGCTGTGGGTGATATTTCTTCCTGTCGCTTCAACATGTAAGTTGCAAATCTGATCGTATGGATTCGTGGTTTTCATACACAGTTATGATGACAGGGTCAGATTATGGATTAATAAAGACGTATTTGCGCATGTTTCATGATCTCAAAACACTACCAAAGTGCATGATTTGTACACAAATACATTTTGGACTTTGCATCGCTTAACCAGTTTTGCTTTTCTGACGTAACATGCTTGCTAGATAGCTGGTACAGAGTTGTGGTCAAAGATCAGATATCAGAACAAGATAAAATGGCATGATTATGAATGTTTTTAGTGAAATTAGTGAAACTTTTAGCGCCACTCGCTGGACATTTCAAATCAGAACTGCGGCGATACGGAGCTACAAAAGCAACGTAACATAATTGCGTTCGTCTGTTTCGGGAGAAAAACTTTAGTGTCACTCATTGAAACATGATATACGCATTTTCCTTTTGCGGAAAATGTATGTTTTTCCAATGAGTTGCTTTGGATGAAAGTGTCTGTCAAATGCACAAATGCACATCATTATAAAAATATCTAGATATTATTAAAAATAATCGTCATATTGTGTGGACAAACAAACAAACAATGAAAGCCGATGATATCCAATTTGATATCCTATTAACTAAATGCTTATTAGCACGCATATTAACATATTGGCTGTTTATTAGTACTTAATAAGTGCATATTAATGCACAATCATATTATTTATCCCTTAATCCTATCTAAACTTAACATATACATTCTAAAAAAAACCCAAGTTGGCTTAAATATGGGCAAACCCAGGGATTGGGTTGTTTTGACCCAGCGGTTGGGTTAAAATAGGTTGGGGGGGGGGCACAAAAAGACACATAATGACTAGAGGCAACAGAAATTCTTAAAAGCAATTTAATAAATGTTTATTTTCAAATTATTATTGATTAAACTTAATAATACTGCTCATTTATTAAACACATTAATTTCATTTCAATCAAGCAATTTTTAAACAATAGTTGAGTTAAATGAAACGACCCAGCAGGTTTATTTAAACATTTAAACAACCCAACCGCAGGGTTTGTCCATATTAAACCCAACTTGGGTTATTTTTCAGCATTTTTTTTAGAGTGAACCTCACTAACTATTAATAAGCGGTAGATTAGGAGTTTATTGAGGCAAAAGACATTGTTAATAGTGAATATGTGTTCCCCAAAAGAGTCATTCCTGTGTGAACTGTGCCTTTAACTTGTCTCCAAGGCCAAAAAGTTTCTAAAACCATCAAACTAGACCGACTCAAACCGGCTTAGTCTGGTTTAAGACGTTTAAATTGGGCTGTTCAGAGGGAAAAAACGGCTCCAACTCTTTCAAACAAACCTCTGTTTTTAGTATCACAGGTCATTATTTCTTCGTGTCCTGCTCAGCTTTATACCTTGTCAGCTTCCCAAACACCTCCTTCATCCCTGTTCAGCAATAACTTCCTCATTTGTAGCCCGTAGGAAGTAGACCTGCTGCTTTTTAGTGGCAGATCTGTTTGTAGGAGGACGAAAGAAAGGGAAAACAAGAGGAAAAGGTCCGAGTTTGCAGCGGATTCTTTCTCCTGCATGCCAGTGGAAAGCAGGAACTGGTTAAGCAGCAGGTGACTCATCATTTCCCACCATGCTAATGATACAGGACTGCTGATATGAACATCCAGCCAGACACATTTATCATCCGCGCCGCACCTTCCCTTTAATCATTCGCATGTAAAAAGGCAACGATAAATTACATGTTCATGCAACGGCAACAGATCAGATAAAACACATTAGCCAGGAATTTGTTCAGGTGAATTAATCTCGTTCACTCTTTAACTATTACGGATTTGCTTTCATTTACGTGCATGATCCACAGAACAATGCATGGAGTGAAATTAAAACCAATGAAAGGGTGAGTCACCGAAACAGCAAGTGATTCAGTCAAGGACAGCACTGGTCGATTCGCTTCTGGCACAGAACCAATAACAATAAAGAAGTGATTTGCAGCATTTAGTATATGTCTGCAATCACAACATGTGCATTCAGGGCATTTCAAATAGATGCGTTATGAATATATCAATTTTGCTGCAGAGAAGACCAGTGAATATAATGACTCAGTGTTGAATCTGGTGAAGGATGACGATGCAACTAGAGTCTGAGTCATATGCACTTCCTGTTATTGTGGTGGTCGTCCCATTTTAAAACGTTAGTTCACTCAAAAAATGAAACTTTACTTGCTCCAAAAATGTATGACTCTCCTTTTCTGCATGTCTGAAAAATGATTCAGTACCAAAACACTTGCAAAATATATACTTAAACAATGCAGCTTTTATATAATAGCTCAATGAGTTAATTTTGAGCAACCTACATTTCACAGTGTTGTCTCGAGTCTAACACACACTAGGCCTACGTTTACAGTAACTCTAATTTTAGACTCGCTCGTGAACTTCCCTTTGCACTTCCCCTCGAGAGAATCCAGACCGCCATTTTGAAGAGCATTCAACTTCGTCAAGTGCATGAGGGAAGTTCACTTGGACAGACACTTGACCCATTTACCCACAAGTGATCAAGGGCTGTTCCATTGAAACGCGTCGCAGGCGTTGTGCCGGTAGTGGGCGCTTGTGCAACGTAAGCAATGACGTACATGTGAAGATAGCAAGGGAAGGGCATAAAAAAGCAATTTTTCGGTCCTAAATGAACAAAATTACTGTTTGACTCAATGAATCACTTATTAATAACAGTTACATGTCGCCATCTACTGGTGTGCGGAAACACTAAGAAAGAGTCACAATCCAATACACTATACGCTATTCAATTTGGAATAGCGTACTGTACACTACTGTTAATATTTCTTCCATATAAATGGCTGTTCACACCGAACACGACTTCCACGGCTCTTTTGTACGTAGACATGCACTAGAAGAACATGTTTGAACGTTGTATTCGCGTCTTGCGTCTTTTGCAGCGGCACAGACGACACGGCATTCTACGTATGTTAAAGGTCATACACCTGACGCAATGCAACGCGGTCATGATCACCCGCTGGAGTGCCCTTAACAGCCACCAGAGGGCACTTCCTCACCATCACGGACTCAATTTCCCATATTTTATCAGGTAAGTTAGTTTCTTTACAAATTAGTTAGTGAATTATTGTTATAGTTGTTTGTTATTTTCTCCCGCTTCCTGAGGTAAACTGTGTTATATTTTCACTAACTACACATTATTATTAGCTTCTCTTTTTGTTTGTTCAATAAACAATTGCTTTATGTCTATAACTTTTGAACTACAAAAATGTTTTGTGTCATGATTCTGGGTCTGGAAACGGGCACATCAATGTCTCCCATCATTTTTATTGTTCGTTTCTATTTCTGCCCCTTGACTAAGAAATTGGAAACGTAACAATTGGGGGCTCGTCCGGGATATGAACCCGAGACCTCTCGCATGATTTCAATCAGCTGTTGTTCATTATTTTCTTAAGTGTTTGTCTATATAACCTGGCTCTTTGAGTCATTCGTCGCTATAGGTCTTGCATGTCTGTATTTGCTGCACTTCTGAGCATTGGTATCTTGTTTTCTCAAGTCTTGGTTGTTTCTACCCCGTGTTTTGTCTGTGTACCCTGCCTTGTTTTTTGTTTGTTTGTCTGTTTGGACTAGAAACGAAGCTTGAATCAACTGAACCAACTGAACCAATTTTGAAGCGTTCGAAACGCCACACGCTGATGACCCCTGCTGGTCAAAGACAGTGTAAACAAAAACTCACGCAAAACCATTGCAAATGTTTTATTGAAAATATAATCAGATGTAATTAACTAGTCATCTAATACCATTAAATATCAAGTGTCTGTATAATATTTTATCAATTTTCGGGGCTTGTTTTGTTTATTCTATCGATGGGTCAGCTAAACAGAGACTATTAACTATTATCATTACTTTAAATTATGCAAATACCTCATTAAGATGTCTACACTCACGAGAGATCAGGTAATGGACACTTTTAGACACTTAATATTCAGGTAATAGACACTTGTTCAATGATTCGCCGCTGGGAAGCGATTGTCAGCGAATCCGCAAGATTCGTGGGTTCACAGAGGTCATCGCCTCCCAGCAGTGTACCACTGAAATTTCGAAACATTTCGAAACAGTTATGACGTAACAAAGTCTCATTTACTGAAATCACGTGACTTTGGCCGTTTGAAATACGCTCCGAACCAATGATTCGAAACAAAAGATTTGTAAAGGTTTCGTGAAGCAGTCTTTTGTAATCGCCCATCACTAGTTTGGACTGCCCGCCTGTGTTACGATTGTGGATTACCCCTAATATATACTGCATCCTCAAGTCTCAGAGCAGTGTCACGCAAGTGCTAATTTCAGCACGACGCATTTTCCCGTCCAGCGGCAAGTTGTTTAAATAGCTAATGCACTCGCGCACATCTGTTCGCACGCTGGTCTGAAAACGAGGTGCATTGTTGGCGTATTGCCATTTTGAGGCAACTGAAAACGACTGCGCCATTGACCACCAAAAATCCGCTCTAAAGTCAAAAGGTGATTTATTTTTTGTTACTTAAAGGACGTCAGTAATATGCGCCTAAAAGCAGGCAGACAACGCACGTACGCTGCTTATTACACACAAACGGACGTGCGTCAGCACACAAACATGCCAAATATTAAAAATAAAATGTGAAAGATTATTATTGTGCACATAAAAACCAGTTCTGATGCTCATTTTTCCTGCTTCCAAAACACATCAACTTTGAGGACAAAATGTTCACTTAATAAATCCCACCCACTAACGGGTGTCGTGATGAAGAGATAATCAGTGTTATTCACCAGTCAGCGCTCATAACGTTATGCCTGATCGGCGCACATGCTCACAACTTTTGAATGTCTGTCCATGGAAAATAATATATTTGATGATGCAGTTATAGCATTTACCAGCAGGGGCTAACAGGTCCGTGCTAAGTAGCTAAACCTTGACCCCTTAAGGCGTGACACACTTGCACAGAGCGAGGCGGTGTGAGACTCCCGATCGGTGGCGGAGGCACACGTCTGTGCTAATGTAGAAAATATGCTCTTAGCCGATGCAGCTGAGAGGGGAATCGGAGGGGCGTCTTAAGTAGCTGCCAGGCCAGCGATGCGAGACCCTTTCCAACAGTAACCGAGTTAGAGAGGTGGTCCGGGACAGCTGATATGCCCTCTGATAATTCTTAGCATTACAAGTCATTCTCTCTCCAATTGCTCTCTATCAGCGAGAAGAGACGCGAGTTTTATGTAAAATAAAGATGGAAAGGGAGAGTCATTTGCGACGACACAGTCAATTTAAAAGCTGAAGCATGTGATTTTTTTTTTCTTAATATGCAGAAATAGCAATAAATAAGTCATGTGTAGGTTGATTCCCGCCAAAAAACGGTAAAACACTGTTTTTGTGCTTTAGTATTGCTCTACCATTGGCGTGAGTTTGGAATGGGACTATTTTTTTAGACGGGACGAAATGTATTTATATATTATATATAATTTACGTATTTACATATTAAATTTGATTTATTTGTTTATGGAACTACCATAAGGCTACGTTTACACGACAACGTCGTACTAAAAATGGAAAGGTTTTCTTTTGCGTACAGATGACGACAGTAAAAATCTGATTATTTTTATGTCATCCAAACAGCAAAAAACACCCATGGACATTGATTTTTACAACTCAATCCACATCACATTCATGGACAGTGTGAAATCCAATTCAAATCAGATTCCCGGAGATGCATTTCATACAGACCGATCAGAATTCAAGTGTTTTATTGTGACTGTATAATTATGAGGGCATGCCTGTTCCACATTCGTTCATAAACAGAGGACGTTTTCCCTGTCGAAGTCACAGTGTGCTGATGCCAACCAATATTTATATTTGTCATAAAATGGCTTCTCTGCACCCAAACACACAGATAAGATTCCAAAGCAAATAACATTGTGGATAAACATCAGGTTTGAAAAAAATCACAACTTCCTCACAACAATAACACTTACTGCATCTGCTGCTTCCTGTCACCAGCAGACATTTCCCCTTCCCTTTCAATCTGGAGGAAGGAAGGATTTTTCCCTCTTGCCCTGAGCAGACAAAGGCTATTGCATGTACATTTCTCAGCGGAAAAATCATTTTTTTTTGTTGTTTTTGTTTTTGTACGTGCCCAGATTGTTTCTCCTTCTCATTTAATTTGATAGAAAGTATGGTCTGCTGATGTTCTGAACTGATTTACTTCTCACTCCTAACCCCAATCTACTCTTTATGTCACCTGTTATTGGCCGAAGCCCACCGCCCAGGTGATCGATTTGTGCGCTAGCCTACCCAGCCAGAGCTCTCAGCGCTCACTCTCCTCTCAATGGCCAGAGATTTCCCCCGGGGCAGTTTCCGTCTCTTCGGCTGGCCGCTTGAATATCCCTCATTGCTGTAATTGAAACAGGTTTTCTTGGCTTGTCTCCATTAAATCATGTCTGAGTGAATTCCTTTGTTCTTTGATCCCTGCAATTAGCTCCAGTACTTCATGTCCTGTCAGGAGGTGGAGAATTATTTGATGTCTCACTCTGCCTTCGCCCGTTTCTCTATCGCTCTTGTGGGCGGTTTTGCCATCGCTTTAGCCCTCTTTTTGCTTTTCACCGTTCGCTCTGCGTCTCGAAAGGTAATGGGAAAGAGAGGAAACGTGGCCTCATTTTCCGGGCAGGGCGATTGAAAGAAATATCATCTTCGCCCGTGAGTGCCAGTGACTGAGCAAGAAATGGATGGGATCCAGTATCAATCACAGGCCACGTTCGAGGGGGGAGCATTGCCATCATCGATGTTATACAATGCAGCGCTGCACATTGATGAGAGTGATCTGTTCTCTGAAGTACAGCATATAGAGCAGGAACAAGTGGGTCAGAGACATATAAGAGTGTGTGAGAAGAAAGAAAAGGGAGGGAAAATATTTTAAAATCTGGTTTAAAACAGAGATTTATGATTTTTAGATTTATGCTCTTTTTATTCATGGTGGGTTTTCAAAAAAAATTATTTATATATATATATATATATATTTTTTTTTTTTTTTTTTTTTTTTTTTTTGAATAACATATTTTCCTTACACCTTGAATACATGCGTTTTTGAGGTACTAAATATAGTAATATAATCTTTTTTAACATGTATATACAAATATTCAAATATTAATAAGCATATACTTTTATAAATTTCTGGCCAAATATTAATAAACACTCAAAATGTCATGCGCTTTTAAAACATAATTTTATTGTTTAAAATAACTTAAAATATTAGTAATTACAATTACCTTTTTTAATAACATATTATCCATAAACTTTGAATACAGGGCTTTTTAATGTAATTTAAGGTAATATATATATATATATATATATATATATATATATATATATATATATTAATAAGGAAGGAGAATATAACTTTGTAAATAGCAATGAAAATATTATTTTGCTTAAAAAGTAATTTTGTCATTATATATATATTTATAAGAAATAATAATACAAGATTATGCCAAGGTTTTCTTTTCAACATTTGTATTATTTTAATACGCCTTTTTTTCTTCATTTCCTTTTTTAATAACATATTATCCATAAACTTTGAATACAGGGGTTTTTAATGTAATTTAAGGTAATATATATATATATATATATATATATATATATATATATATATATATATATAAATATTAATAAGGAAGGAAAATATAACTTTGTAAATAGCAATGAAAATATTATTTTGCTTAATTTTGTCATTATATATATATTTATAAGAAATAACAATACAAGATTATGCCAAGGTTTTCTTTTCAACATTTGTATTATTTTAATACGCCTTTTTTTCTTCATTTCGTGAACTTAGGCCTCCAAACACAAATCAAAAATGATTTTTTTTTTTTAATGAACTCAAAAAAGGAAAAACATGCTCATCACAGAAGAAGCGTATTCGAGTCACCGCGTTTTTAACGCACTTTTAAACGAGTGTCCAGATGAGCGTCAAATCTCTGACACATGTGCCATAGATCTGCAGGCTGGCAGACATCAAAAAGACAATGTAATCTCCCAGAGAAGAAGAAGAAGAAGAAGAAGAGGGGGAAGAGCTTGCGGAAATGTCTCCTGCACAGCTGTAGCAGTCGGGCGCGCGGCCAAGCCAAATATGCAGACCTGCCAAAGTGAATTACGCCCATGAAGCAGAGGATTGTCTTTGCTAGTCCCGCTAGTTACTTGGTCAAAGCATAATTGATTTGAGGCGGGAGAACCTGATTGTTTCGAAAAACACTCAACCACACATCCAGAGCGAATCATAAATTCAGCATTTCATGTGGTAATGCGTCCCGATTCTTCCACATTCAGCAGAAGCGGCGTAGGGATAGTGACTGAAACGTAGCTAATGCGTAAAAAAAAATGACACGTTTCTTAATGGAAGTTATCTTGATGAATAACTCGCCCGAGCTCGGAGACTTCTGAGACGCGTCTCTTCTGATCTATGGGCGTTTTCTGAGGCGACGCATACGGGTGGCTGCCAGAATCGTCCGCTGGCGGACAGGCCAATCGCTCTGAGGAAGCGCCGCATCTGACAAACCCTGCTGACTTATCTCTGCTATGGCTCTTCCCCTCCCTTCAAAACACTGGAGATGGATTTTCTGTTTTTAAGAGCTGTGGTCACAGTAAGGCAATACTCTCAGGCACGCAGATCCCAGCCGCTAGTCACGTCTGCCCCGCTCGCAAATGCCGTTCATCTTTCGAGACCCTGCTGGAAAACTGAACGCGGCCAATTAAAGAGAACACAGGGAGGAGATCGTAAAACCTCATCAAACGAGGCCTCTTCAAAGTCGGGTATTAAAATGTAAAAGAACAGAGCGAGGTGGGGATGAAAAGAGAGCGAGAAACAACAACAACAACGAGGAGAGAAAAAAGGCCGATATTTGTTCCCATAAACGCCGAGCCGCGCGGACCGGCTGGTCACGGTCGAAGCTATTCCCAGCTAATGTCTTTTACAGCGCGCTTCTCGCTGGCCCGTTTGAACCTGCATTGTTATGGGCTGGCAGGCCACAGGCTTCATGAGAAGGCAGGGGAACCCTGGGCCGACTGATGTCTCTGTGGTCAGCCTGTCTGACCGTGAAGTCCTCTTTTTTTAGATTTAGGAGCGGGCTGACTCAAACTTGGCGCGCATCGGGAACCCACAACTTTCCAGCCTAAGGCGACAGAGCTGACCACTACAACGTTTGCTCGGTCACGGCAGAGCCAGTGGTAGCCGTTTGGTGACCGAATGCTGTTCTCGACACGGTGTCGCTGTTGTAATAATTGCAGTCCGGGCCCTGGAAGATGATAAAGTTGTAAAAGATCCCGAAATGAAATTGTTTAATTCATTTTCTGTTGTTGTCGGAGTCGCTCGAACGGACACGCACCGGACTGGACCGGACTCGCAGGAGAGGTCCGGGAACACAAAGCACAGGAGCAGACCGCAACTCTCATTCATCTGCTCAGAACGTTCTGATGTGAATCCAAAAAACACAGATTAAGGTGAACTGATCACATATTAGAAGCGTGTCTGTCAATGACGCAACATGAGAAAATAGCATGCACAGTAAAAAACGTTGGGTTATTTAATTAACCCAGATATTGGGTCACTATGTTGGGTTATTTACCAAAATATCGGGTCATTTTTAACATCGTTGGGTTATTTTTACTAATACCCCATCTGTTGGGTTAGATACGGATCTCTTGACGTCCAGTGACGTCAACAGAAGCTGCTGCAGACTGATTATGAAAGGAAAGTCATGTCGTTTTTCATGCAACATTATATGACTTTTATAACAGTAGGTATTGTGTTCTCAAACTATGGAGAACTGAATTTGATATTTTTAAGTCGTAATTATCTTTATTCAGTTTTAATGTTCTCTGGTACCGTTAAGTGAGATCGATTGGAAATGAATCCTAGCTATGCCCGTTAGCTCGCTAGCGGTAAACCCATAGTTGGGTTACTTGTTGGGTTATTTTTTAACCCAACTGGCTTTTAACCCAATCATTGGGTTAAAAATAACCCACAGTTGGGAAGGTGCTATATTAACCCATAGTTGGGCTACTTGTTGGGTTATTTTTTAACCCAACTGGCTTTTAACCCAATCATTGGGTTAAAAATAACCCACAGTTGGGAAGGTGCTATATTAACCCATAGTTGGGCTACTTGTTGGGTTATTTTTTAACCCAACTGGCTTTTAACCCAATCATTGGGTTAAAAATAACCCACAGTTGGGAAGGTGCTATATTAACCCATAGTTGGGTTACTTGTTGGGTTATTTTTTAACCCAACTGGCTTTTAACCCAATCATTGGGTTAAAAATAACCCACAGTTGGGAAGGTGCTATATTAATCCATAGTTGGGTTACTTGTTGGGTTATTTTTTAACCCAACTGGCTTTTAACCCAATCACTGGGTTAAAAATAACCCACAGTTGGGAAGGTGCTATGTTAACCCATAGTTGGGTTACTTGTTGGATTATTTTTTAACCCAACTGGCTTTTAACCCAATCACTGGGTTAAAAATAACAACTCATTTTTTATTTTGGACTTTGATATTTTAAGATTGACCATCTATAATAAAAAGTATACATAATAGACATCGGGGGAAAAATCTATAAAGTAATGGTAAAAAGTGGAATGTGAGCTTTATATAACAAATATAAAAAAAAAGTGAAATCTGTGAAACATCAGACTTCTCTCTGCTGACGTACGCCAAAATTAAACCTTCAGATCTGTAGACTTCCTCTTCATCACGACTTTAAAAAGGCGAGACACTGCAGGTGAATAGGGTAAAAAAATGAACTGATAGACATCACCATACTTCCTTAGTTGATTTATTACATTACGAACTGCAAATCATTTTTGTATTACAAGTTTTCTGAAATGTTATGTTTGAATATGCAAATGAGGAGTTCATTTGCACTAATTTGCATACATTTCTAAAACAAAAAATCTGAATATTGGATGAAGTCAGGTTCAAAATTATTATTAGAGTCAAAGGTTTTTGGATATCTCTGTTCATCACTCCATGAATCACAAAATACCATCAACAGCCAGAAATAAGATTAATTTACTGCATTTTTTTAAAGAATTAAAATCAGGCAAATTATACATCAACAAACCCCTCAGTAAAACCTTCAGAATATAGATAGGAATAAAACTGTAAAGTCTGGTGCATGTAAGTAAACTTATTTTGATAAAACAGTTTTTAAAGATATGTACTGTATTTGAAATCTACAGATGCAAGTACATAAAGTGATATAAAAGATACTATCTTTCCACCGGTCTAAAAAAACACCTTATGAAAATCCTAAAAGCGCAAAAAAAGAAATTCCCCTCAAAAATTTCTGTTTGAAGGTGCACTATGTACTAGTAGTTAAAAACAAATCTTCATGTATTTTGCAGAAGAACATTGTTTTGGTTGTGCATCAATTCAACATTCAATAGGAGATATAATCAGTTTAGATGGAAAGGATCCCAAGCTGATAGCACAGAACTACAACAACCGTGATCAAATCAGCCTTCAACATATATAACGCTTGACATTGAACTCTGTTAGTGAGCAATAAAGTAATAAAAACAGCATCTCTGTGTCGCTTTTACAACATTTCAAATCCCTCAGTTGTCGCCATCTCCGAAAAAGCCAAGCTTATGTTGATTCTTGTTTTATTACGAGCTCTGTCGTGTTCTCTTTTCGCCCACAGAATCTCCTCTGTTTGGTGTTTTATAAATCCCGGAGGTTTGGAAATAATCTGCCACTCCCACACGTGTCAGAAGTAGCAACTTTTCTCCATTTACGGATGACAAGACACACACAGATGTCACACGAAAAGCATCCTGCTCAGTCTAAAATATAAGCACTTATACTTAGACAAAAGACTTTTTGAAGAAGGATTGACGGTCACTCGCTATTTATTTTTTATTATTATTATTTTTTTAAATGCACCTTTAAGAAGTCTGTAAGTCGTACGTCTCTGTGTATCTTTTTATCCGCTCGCGTCCTTGATTAGCGAGACTTCTCCGGGCTTGTTTGGCGAATCAGCCTCCAATGAGATGGATTATGAATTGCTCTGATCTACATTCAGTATGTGAAGAATGAGCGCTCAGGTCTGGTCACCAGCGGAGAGTAATGAACTGCACACAGCGGTGGAGCGCGGGCCGCCCCTGGGATACTTTCACGGAGGGATGGGTTGCAGAAAAAGCCGATGACAGCGTTTCACTGAGGAAAATATGCTTGTTGATTGCAAAATAATCCAGAGCAGATGAAGCGGCAAATTTTCAACTCCTTTAACATTTATCAAACACACGGCAATGTATCTTGAGCCTTTCTCCTGTCTCACACACTCCCGACGCTCCGGCAGAGGGACTCACCGGCAGTTAGAGAACGAGTTTGAAGTGAAGTAAACAGCTGCATTACTTCAGCACAATAACGTTCAGCAGGAACACGTTCGACGCATTACTTTCTGATTCACCAAAATGACTGGAACAGAAGTGCCAAGGACCCCCAAAATGTGATGATCCCATTGCAAGAGACCTCGCTAACATATATAGACATTTATATACACTGCTGTTCAAAAGATTTTTTCTTTTTGAAAAATAAATTCATAATTTAATCAGCAAGGATGCATTAAATTGATAAAAAAAAAATAGCAAAAGATTTCTATTTTAAATAAATGTTGTTGTTTTGAACTTTATATTCATCAAAAATCCTGAAAAAAAGCATTAAGCATATCAGAATGATTTCTGAAGGATCATGTGACACTGTAGACTGGAGTAATGATGCTGAAAATTCAGCTTTGATCACTGGATATAAATTGCATTTTAGAATATATTCGCATAGAAAACTGTTATTTTAAATTGTAATAATATTTCACAATTTTTACTGTATTTTTGATCAAATCAATCAAATCTGCTTTGATAAGCAGAAAATTCAACTATAGTGTATTTCCATATATAAAACATGACAGGTTTGATATGATAATGACAACAAAATTAAATAAACATTTCTATAATAATATAACTGTCTTATAAGTTCTCATTCTACTAAAAAAAAATGTTAAAATTGTGTATTATTGTTATAATTATTCACAAAACTTCAATAGAATAAAATAATCACAATTAATGTCATGATTAGTCTTTAGAAAGAAAAGAAGCATTAACATCATATTTAATGAACATTATTGTCAATATTTTATATTGAAAAACTTTTATATTTCATACGATTTTAAAGGCTTCTGTTAACTTTGACCCCCCCCCCCCCCAAACAAAAAACAAAAAAAACCCTGGCACCTCCACCACCCGTCCAAGACCAAAAGCAACAACAAAGCAAACACGCTACTGTCATGAGTAAGCAATCTGACACGGTCAAAACCGACACTGATGGAGAGACTCAGGAAGAAGTTCCAACTTTTAGACGTTTCTGAACGGTTAGTGGATAAATTGATGTAGTTGCTGTGGAGTTGATCAACTCATCACTAGCATGTGTCGTCGCGTTCATGTTTTTTCCTTGAATCGACCCTCGTTTGTGAAGCAGTCCGGTGTAAAATGACAGCATGAACAACACTCGACTACAACAACTCTTCCTCTTCTCTAAAGCAGCCCAACATGGCCCTGCCCCCTTTGTTGCATGTTCTCGGGGGCGGGGTTTATGTAAATTTTGGGGTTAGTGATGTCACAAACGCAGGAAGAAGCTCGTTGTAGTTCCTACCAAGCGATTTCTGTAATAGAAAATCTCTTTGCATTGAACTTTGAGCGTCGTAATTTTGCAGATGTTGTTTATGATCAAACAGCAACATTACACACTAACTAAAGTTAAAAAAGTGAAATCATAATCAAGGACCCCTTTAAAAAGGCCCTGCTTGGGCACTTAAGAACAACATTCAACTCTCAGTGATTCGATTCAACTCTCGATTCTGAACTACTGAAACGAGTTGCCAGTAATTCCAGTCTCACCTCCTGCTTGAACCTATGTAGGTTTGTAATTCATTAATTTGCATAATGCCCGCCTATGGTCTTCATTGGCTGCCGGTGAACATCGTCTACTTTGGAAGAGTTTGGTCAGTAGTGTTCATGTCGAGAAGACGCTGTTTTCTGCTGCCAAAGCAGAATGGGCGTTTGGTTTCTGACACACACTGTAACAGTTCGACCAATCACAACAGACTGAGCTGTCCAGAGCAGAGCATCCACTCAGAAAGGAGGGGTTTAGAGAGACCAGATAAAGAATATTATAAGAAAATTAAAGCTTTTTTTTTCTTTTTGACCTTGGATACATGCAAACCTATTGTAGGTCACAAGTATGCTAGTTAATCAACCAGCCCCAAATCGGCTCTAACCATCTTGGACTAGCACGGAAAATTTACCAGGTTAGCAGACACTTATTCAAAAAGAAACTTTTTTAGGGAAAATGCAACACAAGTAGTAAATGACATTAAAAGTGCCGCGCGACAAAGTTTTAAAGTAGGCCAGAAGAGTACGAGCTGCTTTTCAGGTCATTGATAAATAAAATATGATTTGAAGGATTTAATAAAATATATATTTCTTTTCCAAATGCAAAAACAGTGAGGACATGAAATGTTATATGTACGGTCCCGCAGTGGAACCACAGAAAGATGAGTATTATTGATTTGTAATACGTACTTTTAGAGCTCCAAAAGCGATCCGTCCATCAAAGGTTCGGCTTTGAGTCGTAAAGTGGGTTTGTTATATTTACAGACAAACATATTTCCCTCCTTTGAGCTAAATGGCTCCTTTTCATCTTCAAATGTATGTATGTTTGAGAGCTGACACTGACGGATGGTTCAGCGGGGCTGACGGAGTGAGGCTGGGGCCTCTTCAGAGGAAATTCCAGCAAGGTTCACAAACTGTCATTAACTTCATCCATCTCTGCCCATTCGCTGCGACCCACCATTGCAAGCAGTCACGACAACAATGCCAATGTGGCTTTCCCATAAAATGACATAAAACAGAGAAAAAGCAAACGAAAGCGAGGGAGAAAAAAGACACAGCGGGCCTCGAATTACAGGCCGAGAGCAAAACTGATTGTGCTCAGATCTAAAGAGAGCTTGAGGCCAAACTTCATCTTTAACTTATTATGTATCCAAGAGGAAAACCACATCTCAGAATGCCAATGTTGGGCTCTGACATTTGCTTCTGTCTTTATTTACATTCTAGCTTTGACGAAGAAAAGAAAAAGGCTTTTGCAGGCCATCCAGTTTCCCACATACGGAGCCGAAGACGTGGAATCCGAGCAAAATCAATAACAACAATTTACAAATAACAATTTTAAGGAGACTCCGTGGCATTTGCTTCGAGCACGGCGTCACAACCGATTCATTTTTTCATATCTTGATCAATACAGTTGGCTGTGGATAATGCATCTCGAGTCCAAGCGCTACTTCGGAGACTTCCGAGAGCTCGAAACCAAAACGGTTAGCGTTCAGCCAGTGTAACTTAAAACTATGACATTTCCCTCTGCAAAATAATCCAATTTCCAAGCATTCTCCTCTCATAAGGGTTAATAGGTCCCGCTCGGATGTAATTGCAAGGCTTTGGCGATCCGCTTGGACGCAGAGAGAGTGGGGAAGGATAAGAGTGCTGGCGGTTATTTGATTACAGCTTTCAAATATGAATCAAGCCCATTTACCTATTCAGCACCTAATGGGGAAGCACTGCTTCATTCAAAGCAAAACAAAGACCGCCGCAGAGTTCATCCTCTCGTGTAATGACTCCCTCAGAGCAGAAACACTCCATGATGAACCTGTGAGAGAGTCATTTAACCTCGCAATTCAATTCTGCCCAGCGAAACTCTATGGATATAACCGAAATGATCATGAATGTGTATTGTCTCATCTGCAGAGATATTATGAGGTAACCAGATAAAAGAGTCCACCATTTTGTAATCTCACTAACCGCAAATGAGGCGGGTGAGCGCTCGCTGGAGCTCATGAGGTAATTTTGAGTCCTGAATTGCACAGAAAGAGATTTATTCCTTCTTTACGCTTTCCAACGCAGCTAGACTGAGTCGAGATGGATTAACCAACGGGTTGGAAAGTGTGAAGTCATTAGGAAATGCCCAGTTTTCTCTGCTAATGACTGGAGGAGTAAAACCCAGCGGTTTCGAGCGCACACAAGGACTCGCTTTCTCTCAGACTCGGGCTGCTCGTGCCAAACAAAATAGCCTCGCTTTCTGAGGCGAGACGGACTGAGCGGCCTCAGGCCCGTCCCACAGACTCGTTTGGAGAGGAGAGTGTAATTGTGTCAGAATTTTTAGGCCTCGTATTATGTAAATTGCAGGCGCTGAAGCCGTCAATAAGAGCCGCCATTTTGACTGCTGAGGACGCATAAGAAAAATAGTTAGACTTGCATTAAATGTTTGCAGTTCTGTATGAGCGTGTGTTGAAAGAGCACAATGCCGTCAGTGTTTGAGTTCTCTGAACGTTCCTGATTAGAGAATAAACATGAATCCCACTGACAACTAATTGCACTTCATTGACCTCTTGGTAGGAGGCAGCAGTGTGTTCAATAAACCCAGTGAGCGGGAGCTGTTTACACAAGAAAACACATCCTGACTACTGTTTGTGTCGTTTGAGTGAGTGTTAAGGATGTGTGTGTGTGTGTAATGTCATAAAAACAAAAAAACAAAAATAATTTAACCATATATATATATATATATATATGATAATAAAAGCTCACTGCACTTGATCACCTAGAAATACAAGCTTCACATTTCTCCTTTAAAACCTTCCAGCCATCCCAGTTGTAATTTTCTATTGTAAGTGTTTTGCTGTAAATGCATTTTGCAGTCACTTCAAATTCACTGTTGAAAACATTATGTTTAAAAAAACCCTTGAGGGAAATAAGAAAATGTTTACATTGATTTCCAACTTCAATTGTTTTAAGGCTCACTTGATGCAAGAAAAAAAATTGGGCTGCAGAATAAAAATCTTAAATAAAAAAAACTTGAAGATCTTTTTTTTTTCAATTTTTAGGAGGCTTATATGTAAGTTGGTGCCCTATAGATAGATAGAAAGATAGATAGATAGATAGATAGATAGAGAGACAGACAGACAGATAGATAGACAGACAAATAGACAGATAGACTGACAGATAGATAGATAGATAGATAGATAGATAGATAGATAGATAGATAGATAGATAGATAGATAGATAGATAGATAGATAAATAGACAGACAGACAGACAGATAGATAGATAGACAGACAGATAGACTGATAGACAGACAGACAGACAGACAGATAGACAGACAGACAGACAGACAGATAGACAGACAGATAGATAGATAGATAGACAGACAGACAGACAGACAGACAGATAGATAGATAGACGGATAGACTGATAGACAGACAGACAGATAGATAGATAGATAGACGGATAGACTGATAGACAGACAGACAGATAGATAGATAGACGGATAGACTGATAGACAGACAGACAGACAGATAGATAGACGGATAGACTGATAGACAGACAGACAGACAGATAGATAGATAGACGGATAGACTGATAGACAGACAGACAGATAGATAGATAGACGGATAGACTTATAGACAGACAGACAGATAGATAGACTGACTGACTGACTGACTGACTGACTGACTGACTGACAGACAGACAGACAGACGATAGATAGATAGATAGATAGATAGATAGATAGATAGATAGATAGATAGATAGATAGATGATAGATAGATAGATAGATAGATAGATAGATAGATAGATAGATAGATAGATAGATAGATAGATAGACAGACAGATAGACAGATTGTGATTTCAGCCAGTTTCTTTTTATGCAATATATTATCAATGATAAATACACTTTTTTTCTTTGTGAGTTCATCCAAAATCTGGCCTCAGGAGTTGGAGTTGTCCCGTGCCTGAAAAACTGCAGCACATCTGAAGGACGTCTGCCGAACTTGACCGATTGAACTGGGCGGTCACTGATGGGACATCACTCATGTTTTCACCCATAATCCTGTCCGTCAGCCAGAACATGAAATATGTCCTGAGATACGTCACACACCTGAGACTGCTGACTGAACAGATTTCAACAGAGTCCTCTCTTTTGTCATTCTCTCTCTTCCGTGGTTCTGCATACGAGGCTTCTCTGCGGGCTGCGTTAAACCGTAATCGCACCGCGGACGCTCGGTATTGATGGGAGCTCAGCGTGTTCGCAGGTAGAGGCCGGTTGAGGTTGACACACCGCTCATTACTCAAAGCCCTGCGATCTGACTGATTGCCGCTGCTCGTGTCACTCACAGTAAGTGTGAGGAGAATGGGAATTGAGGAGAATTGCTGGGAATTCTCATCACACGTCTCGTGTACCGTCCACGTGCAAGTACACATGAAAGTCTTTAACCTGCTTAGATTTACAATAGTGCTCACACTTTAGAGTAGGGTCCAATTCTATGACTTTTGCCTTAATAAACTCCTAATTACTGCTTATTAATAGTTAGTAGGTTAGTTGTTAAGTTTAGGCATGGGGTAGGATTAAGGGATGTAGAATATGATCATGTGCTTTATAAGTACTAATAAACAGACACTATCCTAGTGCATGCTTGAGTTAATGCTGAAAATTGGACCCTAAATTAAAGTGTTACCAAAATAAAAAACACGTATTTTAAGTGTTGTAACGAATGGGCGAGTTAGCGAATGAGATCAAGAGCAGAGCAGTAAATCCAAAAAGGTCGGCAACAAACAATCAAGAAACTGAACAGGGAAAAACAAGACAGGGAATAAATGCTCGGAATTGACAGGATAACCAAAATCAAAACTTCGCACGGCTGTGTTTGTGCAATGAGCTTAAATAGTGTGACTGATAATGAATGGGCTGGGTGATGTAATCAGTGATTGGGTAATGTGTTGCAGCTGGTGGAGTGATCAGTCATGGGTGCGGGGCTTCTGGGAAATGTAGTCTGCCTTGGTGGATGAGTGAGAGAGTGAGTGAGTGAGTGGATGAGTGAGTGAGTGGATGAGTGAGTGAGTGAGTGAGTGGATGAGTGAGTGAGTGAGTGAGTGGATGAGTGAGTGAGTGAGTGAGTGGATGAGAGAGAGTGAGTGAGTGAGTGGATGAGTGAGAGAGTGAGTGAGTGAGTGGATGAGTGAGAGAGTGAGTGAGTGAGTGAGTGAGTGAGTGGATGAGAGAGAGTGAGTGAGTGAGTGAGTGAGTGAGTGGATGAGAGAGAGAGTGAGTGAGTGAGTGAGTGAGTGGATGAGTGAGAGAGTGAGTGAGTGGATGAGTGAGTGAGTGAGTGGATGAGTGAGAGAGTGAGTGAGTGAGTGGATGAGTGAGAGAGTGAGTGAGTGAGTGGATGAGAGAGAGAGTGAGTGAGTGAGTGAGTGAGTGAGTGGATGAGAGAGAGAGTGAGTGAGTGAGTGGATGAGTGAGTGAGTGAGTGGATGAGTGAGTGAGTGAGTGAGTGAGTGGATGAGTGAGTGAGTGAGTGAGTGAGTGAGTGGATGAGTGAGTGAGTGAGTGGATGAGTGAGTGAGTGAGTGAGTGGATGAGTGAGTGAGTGAGTGGATGAGTGAGTGAGTGAGTGAGTGAGTGGATGAGAGAGAGAGTGAGTGAGTGAGTGAGTGAGTGGATGAGTGAGTGAGTGAGTGGATGAGTGAGTGAGTGAGTGAGTGAGTGGATGAGTGAGTGGATGAGAGAGTGGGTGAGTGAGTGAGTGAGTGGATGAGTGAGTGAGTGAGTCCATGGTGGAGTGCCCTCTGCTGGTTATAGCGGGCACTTAGGCTGACAATCGTTACAAGTGTATTTGTTCACATGAAGATAAACTAAATGTAATTAAAACTTTTTATATAGAAAGGCCTGTAATATGGGATTTTGCCAACATTAATATTGATCAGGTGCATTTCTGAGTGCATCCAGAAATTATTACACAACATTATACATTATCCAGAAAGTTCTCAATAACTCATAAATCAATATAAAAACTCGGTTGTATTTAACAACAACAATATACTATATACAGTACCAAAACATTAGGTTAAAAGACTGGAAGAAGTACAGTTATTTTTATCTTCCATTTCAAATTATATATATGTATATATACTGTAAAAAATATTTTCATGATTTATCATAACATAACATTTTTACTTTTGTCAAAATCAACTTAGATAATTAATTTGGTTCAGATAGCAAAATATTTCATTGTATTAACTCAAATTTTTAATTTCAATGAACTCAAAAATGTAAGGCAACCAGAAAACTTACTTTTTCAAGTTAAACCATCGATTCTTTTTTACAGTGTGTGTTTGAATATATATATATATATATATATATATATATATTTGATCAAAAATACAGTAATGTTGTGAAATGTTACTACAATTTTAAATGTACTAAATATAAAAGCTTTCTAAAAATTGAGGGAAGTAAGAACATTTTGACATTTACTCCTGGCTTCCATGTTCCTGACAGTTCTGGAAATCTGATGTTTTCTTTAAACCATGTCTCAATTTTAAACCAACGCAGCCAAGACCTCAGTGGAGCAGGAGAACAAAGCAGAAAAACCCCAAAATTGCAACACTCTGTGCCAAATAGATCTCTGATAATAATCATTCAGTTGCATTGAAGTATTTAGTGCGAAGCCAAAGCTGAGCACATCCCGAGACAAATGTGAACCCCTAATCGTGGACCTTTTCCAGAAATTTTCCATTCGGCAGCGGCTATTCAATACAGTGTATTGAGGATGTTAAGTACTCATTTAGCAGATGCTTTCATCCAAAGCGATTTACAGTAGACTTATTACAGAGAAAGTCTCCGTGGAGCAATCTAGGGTTAAGTACCTTTCTCGATGGAGATGAAGCTCATGGCTTGTACCCTAAAGTTCTAGTCAGCAAACTTCTAGTTAGTAGCCACTAGCTCACACACTGATCTTAGTTAGAGGTTAGTTCACCCAAAAAATCAAATTTCATTCATTAATTACTCGCCCTAATGTCGTTCCAAACCCGTAACACATCTTCAGAATACAAATTATTTAAACTTTTGATGAAATCCGAGAGGTTTCTGAACCACACAGAGGCATTCAAGGCCCAGAAAGGTAGTAAAGACATTGTTAAAATAGTCCAACCTTAATGTTATGAAATACTTACGTTGTAAACACAGTGCAGAGCTTCCAGGTTCCACATCCGAACGCTGGCTCTGCATTGGCCAAAGCTGATCACGTGATCAGCACGGCGTATGCATGTGATGCTGGAGCCGGCCAATAATAAGCCAGCGTTCTGATGTAACGCCCCACCCTGAATGGTGAAAAATGGCTTTGAAAACCCTGTACGGTGGTGGAAATCATGCATACTAAACATCTGTAATCAGTGATACCAAGTTATGGGAATTCTAGGTTTTATAATGTTATCAGATACAATATAGTGCATTTGCATGTGTAATGAAGTGGGATTTTGATGAAGTGGGACTTTTAATCTGCAGTGTTTACCAAAATGCAAAAATATTTGTACGGTCGCGAGAGCCTCAAATAAATGTGGCGTAAACCTGTGCGGCTCAGCAAATTATGCGGCGCATAAATCAAACATCATCAGGAGATTAATTATCTCGACCAGATTAGGACAAGATTAATTATCTCGGTCAGAAATGTTTTATCCCTTAAAAACATCCACATTTATTTCCTCTCAAAAGGAGGAAAACACGCACGAGGAGAAATCAATTAAATCACCTCAGCAGACACCTGAGGACAAAAGTCGTCAAAACGTCAAATAATTTGTCAGTGCATCACGCTGCACCTCTTTCCCGTGGCTGTGCGTAATTAAATCAAATAATTAGATATCGGTAACTAATGTAACGGTGTCTAATTAGTCTTTCCATTAGTGCATAACGGGTGCATCTGAATGTTCTAGACACAAAAAGCACGGTAATTGCTCCAAATAACCTGCCTCATTTTTTGTCTGTCAAGGCAATTATCACCTCGAGTTAGTGTCACGGGATGTCAATTAGAGTGTCAACTCGACACCCAGTGGGACAGAACTGTTGTGTCTTCATGTTGAGAGACGATATTTATGCATTAGTGCCATAATATTTACTACCTACGGTTCTTAGGAACATTATATGTATATTTGTGTATATGTTTATGTATATGTATATATATAAGAAGTCTGTTCTACTCACCAAGGCAACATTTATTTAATCAAAAAATAAAGTAATATTTTGAAATATTATTGCAATTTTTTCTATGTGAATATATAGTACAGTGTAATTTATATCCAGTGATCAAAGCTGAATTTTCAGCATCATTACTCCAGTCTTCAGTGTCACATGATCCTCCAGAAATCATTCTGATATGATGATTTGATGCTCAAGAAACATTTATGATTATTATCAATGTTGAAAACAATTATTTTCAGGATTATTTGATGAATTAAAAGTTCAAAAGATCAGCATTTAAATGAAATTAAAATCTTTTGTAGCATTATAAATGTCACTTTTGATCAAGTTAATGCATCATTGCGGAATAAAAGTATTCATTTCTTTCAAAAATAAAAAAATCTTACTTACCCCAAACTTTTGAACAGTAGTGTATAATGTTACAAAAGCTTTCTGTTTCAGTTAAATATCGTTCTTCTGCAATTTCAATGGACACTAAAACTATTAACCACGAATTTTAGGCATTTTACTTGGTATGTTTAAAAAAAAATGTATTACCCAAAAATGAAAACACTAAAAAATCACTAAAAATAAATAATCTTTCATATTTTTCATTTCACATCAGGGTTCAGCAATAAGGATTTTGTACTAAAAATAAAATATGTAAAGAATTGTGTTCTTTATATAATATATAGTATAAAATAATATTACTTTAACAAATTATATTTTGGCTGTTTTATATATATATATATATATATATTTATGATATATTATAAATATGCATTACTGCCATTATATTTAACATCATTTTTTGTTCATCAGTATTTTTGTTTAATTAATGATTGTCTGAAAACATTAAATTAAATAATGACCCAAATCTCCCTGTATTCCACATACATAGAAAGCTATCGTACTGATCTAGAAGACTAATGCATTAATTTCACATATGGACCACTTTTATGGAGCTTAAAAGTGTCCATTGATTGTAATTGCATAGAAAAGAGCGAAATCTTTAAAATTTTCTCAAATACTATAATAATGACATTTTGTTATTAAACTATTACACTGTTTGTCATGTGACTGCAGGGATCACACACACACACACACACACACACACAGATCCTCATGGCAAATCACAGTTATATCCATCTTGGAAAGCCTGGGTAATCCTATCAGTGCTTAAACAAGCTCAGTATTAAGTACATTAGAGCCGTCTGACGTGTCTCCTCACTGACGAAACATTTTGATCAAATTCCATTATGCGGACAGCCAAGATTTTAATGAGTACAAGTCACACTGATAATACAATAAAAGAGATTCGTAATGAGCACAAAGGATTCACTCCTTATTGAGAAGAATTTTTTATTTTTTTAAGTTCATTTGTATTCTGGTGGGAGTGGAAATCATAGTCGATCTTTAAACATCAACTCATGACGAGAGAGTGAAGAAAAACACATCGAGTGTTTGACACATGGCCAACAGAGACAGTACACAGAAATTAATACTTGTACTACGTGTTTAATTGATCAAAAGTCACAGTATTTATAATGTTGCAAAGACTCTATTTAAAATAAATGCTGTTCTTTTAAACCTTTTATGCATTCAAAGAATTCTGAAAAAAAAAGATTTCTGGAGGATCATGTGACACTGAAGACTGGAGTAATGATGCTGAAAATTCAACTTTGATCACTGATATAAATTACACTTTACTTCATATTCACATAGAAAAAATTGTGATAATATTTCAAAATATTACTTTATTTTTTTGATCAAATAAATGCAGCATTGGTGAGCATGAAAAACGTCTTTCAAAATGTTTTAAAAAAATTCTTATCAGCCCAAAATGTTCAGCTGAAGTGCATGTTAATCATTTTTCAGTAATTTTAACATTACTCTGTGGTAAATTACCTCTAATTTTCTTTTATCATGGGCGACAGTAGTTAGCCAGTATTTGTTTTCCCCTAATCCCATAATAAATAAATATGATATAAACTTATTTTACTTGGTGAGTTGATCATCATTCTCCGGTCTAGAGTACAACGAGAGAAAACATCCTCAACACCTCCAAAGGTAAATATTCTGTCAAAGTCATATGCATCCATTTATTTCGAATAAATTTCAGCACACCTGTAAACTCTCATTGTAGAGATTTATGTCCTGAACGAGCCGAAGCTCGGCACGGCCTCGCTCTCCTCCCCGTTCCCGCCTCACGAGAGCAAGTTGCAACAAATTATGTTCATCCCTTGATGCAATCCTTGCAAACAGGGAAAAAAGCTTATCTGCCGTAACTGTTTTCCATTTACTCATTAAATAATATTCTTGCTTTTCCTGCACCAATGCTAAAAGCTTGATCTTTTTCAGATAATGAGCTTCGCAACCTTTGCCAGTTTTCTGAGGTCCCAGTCAATTAAATTAGAGAGGTTTGGCCCCAGCCACACTTTCACTTCCAGACTCCCTGTGAGATCGGACCGTCAGGAGGTTTCACCAGTGGGTGAGTGTCGAGGAAAGCTTTTGAAAGCAATAATTACTTTTGCAATTCTGGCTTGTGATGATAATTGATTAAATTGCATACTTTAAGAAATCTTAAAGGGATAGTTCACCCAAAATTGAAAAAAAAAACCATTACTATTTCAGCCACCTTGAATTTTTTTAAGTTTAATCAAAATGCCTGTACAACTTAAATTAAATTAAATTGCTCTATGTATCTGTACTTACATGTGGATTATGGATGGATGGATGGATGGATGGACAGATGTTTGGATAGATGGATGGATAGATAGATGGATAGATGGGACGGATGGATGGATGGATGGATGGATGGATGGACAGATGTTTGGATAGATGGATGGATAGATAGATGGATGGATGGATGGATGGATAGATGGATGGATGGATGTTTGGATAGATGGATAGGTGGATAGATGGATGGATGGATGTTTGGATAGATGGATAGGTGGATAGATGGATGGACAGATGTTTGGATAGATGGATGGATGGATAGATAGATGGATAGATGGATGGATGGATGGATGGATGTTTGGATAGATGGATAGGTGGATAGATGGATGGACAGATGTTTGGATAGATGGATGGATGGATAGATAGATGGATAGATGGATGGATGGATGGATGGATACATGGATGGATACATGGACAGATGTTTGGATAGATGGATGATAGATGGATAGATGGATGGATGGATGGATGGATGGACAGATGTTTGGATAGATGGATGGATAGATAGATGGATATATGGATAGATGGATGGATGGATGGATAGATGGATGGATGGACAGATGTTTGGATAGATGGATGGATAGATAGATGGATATATGGATAGATGGATGGATGGATAGGTGGATAGATGGATGGACAGATGTTTGGATAGATGGATAGGTGGATAGATGGATGGACAGATGTTTGGATAGATGGATGGATGGATGGATGGATGGATGGACAGATGTTTGGATAGATGGATAAATGGAAGGATGGATGGATAGATGGATGGATGGATGGACAGATGTTTGGATAGATGGATAGGTGGATAGATGGATGGACAGATGTTTGGATAGATGGATGGATGGATAGATGGATGGATGGACAGATGTTTGGATAGATGGATAGATGGACAGATGTTTGGATAGATGGATAGGTGGATAGATGGATGGACAGATGTTTGGATAGATGGATGGATGTTTGGATAGATGGATGGATGGATGGATGGATGGATGGATGGATGGATGGATGGATAGATGGATGGATGGATGGTTGGATGATGGATGGATGGATGGTTGGATGATGGATGAATAGATGGATAGATGGATGGATGGATGGATGGTTGGATGATGGATGGATGGATGGTTGGATGATGGATGGATAGATGGATGGATGGATGGATCGTTGGATGATGGATGAATAGATGGATGGACAGATGTTTGGATAGATGGATGGACAGATGTTTGGATAGATGGATGGATGGATGGATGGATGGATGGATGGATGGATGGACAGATGTTTGGATAGATGGATAAATGGAAGGATGGATGGATAGATGGATGGATGGATGGACAGATGTTTGGATAGATGGATGGACAGATATTTGGATAGATGGATGGATGGATGTTTTTAGGATTTATAAGAACAGTTCTGAAGATTCTGTTGTTTAATCACCTTCATGTCATTCATTTCACTTTATGAACACAAAAAAACACACTAAAACATTTCTTCATTCACTAATATCTTCTTTTACGTTCCACAGAAAAAAAGAAAGTCATTCAGGTTTGGAATGACATGAGGGAGAGTTAATGATGATGACGGAATTTTCTTTTTTCCCTTTTCACCAGCCTAAAAAACACCACAAGATCCAAATATTTCCACAACTGTGGGATTTGAGCGTGTCATAAGTTGTAAAACCGGAAGATTTATTTGACCACCACCACCATCCTTCAATTCATCCGATACCGGTTCGCTCAACTCCATGTTATTTAGCACCGTTTCGTTTCATGATTGGGAAGTAAATGCGCTCCGTGTGATTCAGGTCGTGCACATATTGAACAAGTCGTGTCTTCACTGCAAATCAGACATTAGTCCATCTGAGGCGAAAAGCTGCCCCGATGAGCAGAGCCAGAGAAATCCCTCTTTCATCCCGACACATTTAATGAAAAATGGAAGTGCTGAATGTCTCAAGAGGGGAGGGGTAAAGACAGAACCTAGAGTTCCCTTAAAAGTGTCTTTCTCAGTTTCTCACTTTCTAAGTGGCGGGGTGTATAGGTCTGCGTCTGTCTGTCTGTCTCTCTCAAATTGTGCATTTAGTATGGTCCTGGTTGCAAAGAAATGGCTTTGATCTCCTTTGCAGTTGCAGACCTCTGCTTTTCACCATTGTAATGGTTAATCCCACGGAGACCTGCGAAATGTGAGGACTAGCCTGCGACAGCCTGGGGTCCAAATGGAAAAGCCTGTTGCTGCTGTGCTGAATTACCCAGAGTTCCACTTTCCTTTCAACTCCCCTTCACCAGATTAGAAACTGCCCCGCGCTCTCGTATCAAGATGCGACCGGTTCTTCTGCTGCTGTGGGTTCAATCAGGACCATGACTGCCGTCTGATTGGTTCTTCGCGTGGACACCTCTCGGATACCTCGTGCCGGACCTGTCCGTTAACATTTCAGAAACAGAAATCACTGTAGGCATGCTGGGATACACCAGAACCAAGAAGCTCAGGCTCAACTGAATATACACTCAACCAGACTTCAGTATTGATTCAATCATGTCTCAGAGGAAACCATCTTTCACCAATGAAACTCAGTTTGTTCATTTTATTTAATAGAAGGGTTTTCAAATTCAAACGTTATGATGCAAAAGACCCCCCAAATATTTATTTTTGACCCCTTGAACTAAAATATTCAATGATTGCTAAAATATATTTATACTGTAAAATATTAAAAAGGATATTGTGACAACAAAATTCTTTTCTTTTGTCATTGTACTGAAGCAAATTGTAAAAAAAAGTTTTTTTTCTTCTCAAAAATGCCGCTTTTTCGTGCTGTTAAATAGTGTTGTAAATACAATAAAATAACATAAAATAAATTCATTTTATTAGAAATAATTTCTTTGGTATTGTTGGTTTTTTTTTGTTTTTTGTTTTTCATTGATATGGGGAAAAATGGAATATGAAGATCCTTCTAGAGTATTTAGATTAGATGGATGGATGGATGGATGGATGGATGGATGGATGGATGGATGGACAAATGGATGGATTGATGTTTAGATGGATGGATGGATGGACAAATGGATGGATGGATGGACGGATGGATGGATGTTTAGATGGATGGATGGATGGACAAATGGATGGATTGATGTTTAGAGGGATGGATGGATGGATGGATAGATCTATGGATGGATAGATCTATGGATGGATAGATGGATGGATGGATAGATCTATGGATGGATGGATAGATGTTTAGATGGATGGATGGATGGATGGATGGATGGATAGATGGATGGATGGATGGATGGATGTTTAGATGGATGGATGGATGGATGGATGGATGGATAGATGGATGAATGGTTGGATGGATTTTTGTATGAATGGATGGATGGATGATGGGCAGATGTTTGGATAGATGGATAGATGGATGGATGGATGGATGGATGGATGGATGGATGGATAGGTGGATAAAAAAAACTACAAAAAACAAAGATCCTGAAAACAGAGAGGTTAAATGACAAGAAATCAGACCAGCAAAACTGCAAATGGCATTCCTGATGAATGCAGCGTGAGTCTTCCTCCACTAGTGAGAATGCCATTACATCTGATTTACATTTGTACCAATCTGACTGTATCTGAGTGCTGTAACGTTGGGAACTCATTTTCAGGAACTTTGAAGAGCATGTGCTCATGTCCACTGATGACCTCGGGCCTGTACTGTGGACGCGAGTTCGGCCGCACACCCTGTAATCCTGACTCCAAAGGCCAACGGGGTGATTTTACATGTGTGAGAACAAAAAGCTTTCGTGGGAACCACAGATCTTCACTGCCTCAATGAAATAAAACACTGTTCTAAACTAATAAGTAGCATAAAGTTAAACAATCAACAAAAAGCATGTTACATGGGTCGCATCTTAATATAGCACACGTGTAATCGTTTTCTGCTAACATGACGAGTGTTCTTTAAGATCAGTAAGATACAGCATGAAGCAGCCAGTTGCTCCGGTGGGATCTGTGAAGGATCGTTCATAAACTCACTTACATGATGTTTGCTTGAAACTCTCCCATCTCACAAATCTGAGGAACAGAAGCTACTTTGAACTGGTGGCTTCTCACGGTGACTCAAGCTAAACAAAATATAGATATCTGTGCTAAACACTACTAACAAAAGTCGCAGTTACGATACATTTAAGCCGACTTTCAGAAGAGAATGTTTATTCGGTTTTAATGGTTGTGTGAAACAAAAAACAGATTGATTTTGTGATGCTGTTATGCAACTTTTTGCTCATATCAAAGTACTTAAAAATGTGCTTTAAAAGGATATTTTTTCTTCTTTGGAAAACAAAAGAGCATTTTAGAAAAAAAAAATACACATATTTTATATATATATATATATATATATATATAAGACATTTTTTTAAAATATTGATTTATATATATATATATATATATATATATATATATATATTTTATATAGACATTTTTTTAAATATTGATTTCCATATATGCACAAATACATATATATATATATATATATTTTTTTTTTTATACAAAGACTTTTTTTTTAAATATTGATTTCCATATATACACAAATATATATATATATATATATATATATATATATATATATATATATATATATATATATTTTATATATAAAGACATTTTTTTAAATATTGATTTCCATATATACACAAATACATATATATAGACAGATTTTACACCATATACTTTGCATTGTTTATTAGCTAAAACTTGAATCATGAATCATTTGTGTATGGAAAATATGTGTATAAATCTCCACAGGATTGGTAAAAAGTGAATAAAGCAGCGCTCGAGCTTCACATTTCAAGATTGATCTTCTATTAAATTAAAAACAAAAATATCACAGAACATTAACTGTAAACCAACATCTGCAGGCTGGCAAATACCAGGATGGAGAAAATATGACTGCCAGCTATTGTGGTGTGGCTCTTTTTCATTTGTTGCCCACTTGATGTTATGAGCGCAGTGGATTTTGCGATTAGGGAAGAACGCATGGAAAAAAGGGATCTTTGACAATGTCAGCTGGAATTTTCATGCAAAAACTTCCCTCATATTTCCATATATCAATCAAATTGGCAAAACATCATTTGCTTATTGGTTCACAGTATATTGTGTAACCAGCAGATTATGCACCGCATTAGCAGGGCCTTTGTAGAGAGAATTTCCTCTAAATTGGATTCACATGCATTCGGAATCACAAGGAAAATGATTGATGATCTTAGCCATCATACAAAAAGAACATTTTCAGCCACTCTCGAATTAAAGCAATCCTCCGGGACTCTGAAGCAATGAAACTCCGAGGCATCTTCGCTCTTTTGTGTGAATGGGGACATCTGTTTGAGACTAACTCTCAGGACATACAGAAACAACTATCAGTAGTCAGAAACATAAGCAAAGGTGTCAAGCCAAAGCTCGCTGCATTCGACGGCTGTTCGACAGGATTGGTGGTGTCATGTCAGGATAATTCCCTCTGTATTCTGAGGACTGTGAATGTTGGCCTAAGGATTACCGTTCCCATTATCGTAAGTAGGGATTCCGTGAACCTGAACATGGAGCACAGCGAGAACGATATAAACCCAGCAGCTGGATGACAAGACATAGATCCGAAAAAAGAGATCTTTAATCAGCGATGGAGGAGCGCAGGGCTTATCGGCACCGCAAGACCTTCGTGTTTCTCTCAGAGAACTGATACGATGAGATCAGGTGATTCAAAACAACTGAAGAGGAGATGATGGAGAGAGCAGATGATCCTCGTGAGATTCTCCAGCTTTGTTGTTGTTGAGCTGTTAAAGCTCCGCCCTCTTCTGGAGCAGCAGCTCATTTGCATTTAAAGGGACACACAAAAAAAAACTGTGTGTTTTTGCTCACACCCAAATTTAACAAATGATCTGTGGGGGATTTTGAGCTGAAACTTCAGACACATTCTGGAGACACCAGACACTGATATTACATCTTGTGAAAGCGGCATTATAGGTCCACTTTAAGTTTTTTATGCACATTATTTGAAACATAGCTATTGACCAGACTAGAATGGAAAAGTGGGTGATAAAGTGGGTCATCAAGGGTTCATAGTTGCACATAGAAAGAGTCTCATGCAGATCTTGAGTAAATGAAGCCTCTGAAGGGCTTTCAGCACTCACGCTTCCTCTGAACGCGGTACGTATCAAACCACACATTCAGAGTTCCCGAGTTTTGTTCCTCTATGTGATCAAGCAATTTTCTTTCAAGCTGCGAAGGCCAAAATGAAACATTTGAAACTCTTTCCTGTCTGAGGAAAAGTGCAAAATTTGCATTTGGGTTTTCATAGTGACAAATTTGTGTTGATCTGCACTTCTTCCCTGAAGACGAGAGCCTATTTAATGCATTTTAAACAAGTCATGCATTAAATTCAGCCAATTTTAGAGTCACTAAAAGAAAAGTAGACTACTCAACATTTCATAGGTGCATCGAAATGAGATGAAAATCCAGGACATGTGCATTAGGAGTTTTACCTGCCATTCCCTTCTCAGTTATGAAAACTACAGGTGACCCGTTGCATATTAAAAGCCATTCCCTGTCATGTCTCAGCCATGGAAGCTCAGGGAAAGCAGGAGAATTGATATTCTGTAAAAGCCTTTGTGTCTTTCTCCTGTCACTGGTGTCTGTTCCATCCAGAGGAACTGATGAGAAAATGTTCCTGTCAATACTTCAGCCTCCAATCATCCCGGATCACTCAGGCATGGAGTTTTCCACACTGTCACCTCCTTTGCCTCCCATTCTTATCTCTTTTATCAGTTAAATTGTAGGAATATAGATCATAGGTTGCAGTTAGGTTCACTCCGACAGAGTCAGTCATGTCTGCAGACATCCAAGCGATGCATTAGAATGTTCCAAAATGTTCTAGTGGTAATTGTAAGCTAATGAGGTTTCATGACCCAACAAATCGTTGAGAGTTGATGACATTTAATTTCACATGCATGTGAATGATGCCAGAATTTAGTTCCAAAATTAATATTTAATGATTTAAAAAAAAAGAAAAGAATATATATAAATAATAATCATAAATAATTCAAACAAGTATTATGAATATTCAGAGGAAATATAAAAAATATTTTTAGAAAATAAAAATACCACTTGACATATAATAATAATCATCATCATCATGCCAGCAATGATGCCAGAATTTAGTTTCAAAATTATATATATATATAAATAATAATAATAATAATAGTAAATAATTCAAAAAAATATTATGAATATTCAGAGGAAATATAAAAAATATATTTAGAAAATAAAAATACCACTTGACATATAATAATAATAATAATAATAATAATAATAATCATCATCATGCCAGCAATGATGCCAGAATTTAGTTACAAAACATAACATTTAATGAAGAAAAAATCATATAAATATTAATCAAAATAACAATAATAAAAATATCCATGAAATTAAAATTATAAATATTTACACAAAATATGCAACTATATTTAGAAAATAAAAATAGCACTTGAAATAATAATAATAATGATCCTTCTTTTGTGGCTGGGCCAGTGAAAATGGCTGGAGAAAGTAAAAATCTGACCTGAAACAAATATTTTTTTAGGTTATCTAATTAATATTCTGTGATGAATTAAGGTTCAACCCAAAGGTGTTTATGCATAAAAAAAAACAATTTGTATGGAATAGTTCAACCAAAAATAAAAATTCTCAAATCCACGCGAGATTCTACAAAAAAATTGGAACATCGTTCAAAGTTTTAATAATTTCAGAAGAAAGTCCTGTGTGTCTGGAACAATATTAGTCATTTTGATTTTTCGTTTCTGCGAAAGCTATCCCATAAATGCCACCCTCACCCCCAACAATGATCATTAACTTGAGCCCATCAGGACCCAAATGAAATTCTGATGAATGAAAGCACATTGACAACACGCCCACAATTTGGGACACACTGACGAGTGATTATGGTTTTCATGAACACATGTGATCAGGTTTCACCAACGTCTGTCCTCGGTAATGTAGGAAAAAGCAGGTCTCATTATTACAGTGTTTGGAGCCCTGAAGCATATCTTTTCCTCACGGTACGTGACCCCAATCAGCTCAGAATTGATGAGATACTGTAGACGCGGGCCTGCATCTGGCTAACCGGCGCTCACGGCCTATGGAAAGTTCCAGACAATCCATGACGACTTTCTTTGAACTCCTGTAATGAGGTTATTTATCAGACTTCCATCTTCTACAATGTAACAGACTGTGAAAGGGTTTACGTGAAGCGCTGGAGACGGAATATTTGATGAAAGAGGCACTCTGTGGCTTCTTTAAAGTGACCGCGTAAATCCACCGGCGTTCCGAATTTTAATACAATCAGGCTTCACAACACAGTGTGAATCTTTTTGATCGACTCATTAAAAAGAACCAGTTCATAAGAGTCATTTTCTCGCTTTCCCGGTTATGAATTATTACTGTGCATCTTTATTTTTAGCTGGTTGCATTCTGGAGTCCTGAAACAGGGAGGACCGTCAATTCAAGCACACGAATCTCCTGAACCGATTATTGATTTGCGATCAATCTTAAACGCCTTCCTCACATACGGCAGGATTTCTCTCCACATTCTCTCCTCCACAGGCTTGAGAGGGCGAGACGTTTTAAATCAGTCAGCGTAAGGCCATATTCTGTTTATCATGACCGAGTTAAAAGGCTGTTTTGCAGGTTAATAATTCAGAGTGTCCAATAGCTGAAAGAGGAGTAACTCTGGCGGTCTGAGGAGGGAGTAGAAGTACTAAAAAGTGGGTTGATTAATCGTACGGAAGGATACACGTCTGCTTTATCAAACTGTGCTTGCTTTTGACCGCTTATAAACAAGGCTTGTGTATTTAGGGTCATACATGTTTGCAGAGCATGACTGTATTTGAAGAATTCACACAATTATCAAACCATTTGACTTGGCAAACTTCTAGAAATTTCACTGTCATTTTGCCAAACCCACATTCAGACATTCAGAACTGTAAATCGAATTACATTTATATATAATACTGGTGAAAAATCTGCAAAAATAAAGGTTTTAATGTTTTTGAAAGAGTCTCTTCTGCTCATCAAGGCTGCATTTATTTGATCAAAAATACAGTAAAAATGGTGAAATATTTTTTCAATGCAAATATCTGTTTTCTATGTGAATATATAGTAAAATATAATTTATATCCAGTGATCAAAGCTGAATTTTCACAGTGTCACATGACCCTTCAGAAATCATTCTGATATGATGATTTGATGCTCAAGTTGTGTACATATTTTACAAGATTCTTTGATGAACTGAAAGTTCAAAAGAACAGCATTTAACTGAAACAGAAAGCTTTTGTAACATTACACGCTACTGTTCAAAAGGTTGGGGTCGGTAAGAATTTTTCTTTTTAAAAAGAAATGAAAGAAATGAATGCAGCAAGGATGCATTAAATTGATCAAAAGTGACAGTAATGACTTTTAAAATGTTACAAAAGATTCTATTTCAATTAAACGCTGTTCTTATATACACACACACACACACACACACATCATCTTGTGTCTCAAAATATAGGAATGTCATGTTTTCGTAGTCTAGTTTTGATTAAGAAAACCTGTTTATACCTGTTTATATGTGTGCTAATTGGTGCCAAAACAGTTCAAATGTGTTTGTTTTTATGACAATTTAACGACAGAAGTTAAACAGGCCGACGTTAATGAAAATGTTCTGGCTCGCTGTTCCTCGGTTTGCTTGCTTAACTAAGAAGAAAGTCTAAAAAGAGACTGAAGAAACAGACACAACAAAGAGAATCCAATTCTCTCAGAACACGCCCTTCTCCAGCGAGACTATGAAGGTCATGAATGCTCCGGGGATATAATCCTCTGCAGAAGAGACAGTGTTGCCCTCACTGCAGTCAGCAGCGTAGAGAGAGGGAGAGAAAACATGTTTTAGATGTTCTTTGAGGTTTCTGGGAAACGCGATAGGGCTGGCAAACATGCTCCCTAGAAGCAACCCCCCTCAAACTGGGCCGAACAAAGCGGAGGCTCGCAGTGGAGCGGCGGCACACGGGGAACGTCTACTGCATTCAGATTTGCTTCTTCATTCTACCTCCATTTTACTGCAGTTCTACTCTAAAGTCGGTCCATAGAAAACATGAAGACACCTCGTGAAGGTTTTGTTCCCTAACCCCAAGCGTCGGACTTCCGCAGTCGATTCAGCTTGAACCGCTGCACATACACAACGCATTCAACGTTTTGTGGACAGATGCAGTCGAACGGTCCTTTCACACCAAATGTGAATATTCAGCGCGATTTATTTTTCCTTTGGCGAGTCCGCTGGAATGAAACGCTCTAATCTAAAGTTCCTGCAGATACACGTTGAAAATATGATTTCTATTAACGTACTCTTTTATTCAGCAATGATGCATTCAATTAATCAAAAGTGACATTTATAAAAGATTTCTGCTTCAAATGTATTCATCAAAGCTTAAAAAATAAAATGTATCACAATATTTCACCATTTATAACAATTAGAATGATTTCTGAGGGATCATGTGACACTGAAGACTGATGAAGGAATAAATTACATAATAAAAGCATAAAAAGTTGTTTTAAATAATATTTAACAAACATATACTTTTGATAAAATACATTTTTCTTTTAAAAAAAATCATAATGACCCCATACTGAACAGTAGTGTATATCTAAAAGTAACTTTCATTATTTAAATAAAATATCTTCTATAGATTAATATATAAATGTAGTTTATAATATAGCTTAAAAATCATATAATGACTGTCATGTCAAATTCATATCCTAAATGCAATCTGAGCATAAATATAGAAGTAAAATCATACTTGAAATGATTGCACGATATCACGTGAATTCACAAGTAATGCAGAATACTTGTTGCATCATTGATTTACACTATATCGAATAGATGCGAATCTTTTATTGTCATGGTTCAACAGGTCCATCAAATCCCTCAGTGTCCAGCAGAAGACAGTGGACAGATGAGATGGATCCTGAGGAGGGAAAATGACCTTTAAAACATTATTGAAATGGAAGGACATAAGCAGTTATAGTATGCTGATTATTATTCAAGCGTGTATTAAAGCTGAGTGCACACGTTGAACTGAAACTCCATTGAATATACCAGCAAAACCTCCGGCACATTGTGCATTTCGGGACATTATTATCATTCCCACACATTGGTTGTTTGATTTCTACTAATACCGGGCAAGAATCCTCATCTTTATTCATAGCCATTCTCGGTCCTCCCGTCACATTGAGAAACATTATTTCAGACAATTCTTTTGATAAAGAAAAGCCTGCTATATCACTTCTGTCATGCCATTGTGTCTCCATTACACATATTTTTTTCTCTCTCATATTCTTCAGCTACAGAAAGCTGCGACGAAACATCTTAATCTCCAGCTTTCCAGTTCAACAGATCTCACATCTCAAAAGATATAGCTCTTTCTGCAAAGCCTTTAATTACTTTCTAGCAATGCACACAGAGCTAAATGACTTTGCAGGTTCTTTTTTTTCTTTGTCATTGGACTGGCTGCAGTAATTAGACCAAGATTTTATCTGCTGGTTATGGATGGACAGAATGGACCGATTCCAAATGGCACTTTTGTGCCCTTGAAGGGCACTGCAGGACTCACAGTCATTCTAAATCAAAGAAAGCAACTGTTTCCCTTCACAAAGGGCCCTCGAGGCTGTTAGTGAAGTATACAGATGATGGTCACTCAAGTGCTCGACTTAAAGGTCAAGTGGGCCTGTGTAAGATGGAGAGTTTGGGTGTGGCTACTGTAGCAGAGGGAGAGTTTGGGGTGTGGCTACTGTAGCAGGGGGAGAGTTTAGGGTGTGGCTACTGTAGCAGAGGGAGTGTTTGGGGTGTGGCTACTGTAGCAGGGGGAGAGTTTAGGGTGTGGCTACTGTAGCAGAGGGAGTGTTTGGGGCGTGGCAACTGTAGCAGAGGGAGTGTTTAGGGTGTGGCTACTGTAGCAGGGGGAGGGTTTGGGGCGTAGGTATTGTAGCAGAGGGAGTGTTTGGGGCGTGGCTACTGTAGCAGAGGTAGAGTTTGGGGTGTGGCTACTGTAGCAGATGGAGAGTTTAGGGTGTGGCTACTGTAGCAGAGGGAGAGTTTAGGGTGTGGCTACTGTAGCAGTTGGAGAGTTTAGGGCGTGGCTACTGTAGCAGAGGGAGTGTTTAGGGTGTGGCTACTGTAGCAGAGGGAGAGTTTAGGGTGTGGCTACTGTAGCAGTTGGAGAGTTTAGGGCGTGGCTACTGTAGCAGAGGGAGTGTTTAGGGTGTGGCTACTGTAGCAGATGGAGAGTTTAGGGTGTGGCTACTGTAGCAGAGGGAGAGTTTAGGGTGTGGCTACTGTAGCAGTTGGAGAGTTTAGGGCGTGGCTACTGTAGCAGAGGGAGTGTTTAGGGTGTGGCTACTGTAGCAGAGGGAGTGTTTAGGGTGTGGCTACTGTAGCAGGGGGAGGGTTTGGGGCGTGGGTATTGTAGCAGAGGGAGTGTTTGGGGCGTGGCTACTGTAGCAGAGGGAGTGTTTGGGGTGTGGCTGCTGTAGCAGAGGGAGAGTTTGGGGTGTGGCTGCTGTAGCAGAGGGAGTGTTTGGGGTGTGGCTACTGTAGCAGAGGGAGAGTTTGGGGTGTGGCTGCTGTAGCAGAGGGAGTGTTTGGGGTGTGGCTGCTGTAGCAGAGGGAGTGTTTGGGGTGTGGCTACTGTAGCAGAGGGAGAGTTTGGGGTGTGGCTGCTGTAGCAGAGGGAGTGTTTGGGGCGTGGCTACTGTAGCAGAGGGAGTGTTTGGGGTGTGGCTGCTGTAGCAGAGGGAGAGTTTGGGGTGTGGCTGCTGTAGCAGAGGGAGTGTTTGGGGTGTGGCTACTGTAGCAGAGGGAGAGTTTGGGGTGTGGCTGCTGTAGCAGATGGAGAGTTTGGGGCGTGGCTACTGTTGCAGAGTAAGAGTTTGGGGCGTGGCTACTGTAGCAGAGGGAGAGTTTGGGGTGTGGCTACTGTAGCAGAGGGAGTGTTTGGGGCGTGGCTACTGTAGCAGATGGAGAGTTTGGGGCGTGGCTACTGTAGCAGAGGTAGAGTTTAGGGTGTGGCTACTGTAGCAGAGGGAGAGTTTGGGGCGTGGCTACTGTAGCAGAGGGAGTGTTTAGGGCGTGGCTACTGTAGCAGAGGGAGTGTTTAGGGTGTGGCTACTGTAGCAGGTGATTTGGGGGCGTGGCTACTTTAGCAGAGGGAGAGTTTAGGGTGTGGCTATTGTAGCAGAGGGAGAGTTTGGGGTGTGGCTACTGTAGCAGAGGGAGAGTTTAGGGCGTGGCTACTGTAGCAGAGGGAGAGTTTAGGGTGTGGCTACTGTAGCAGGTGATTTGGGGGCGTGGCTACTTTAGCAGAGGGAGAGTTTAGGGTGTGGCTATTGTAGCAGAGGGAGAGTTTGGGGTGTGGCTACTGTAGCAGAGGGAGAGTTTAGGGCGTGGCTACTGTAGCAGAGGGAGAGTTTAGGGTGTGGCTACTGTAGCAGGTGATTTGGGGGCGTGGCTACTTTAGCAGAGGGAGAGTTTAGGGTGTGGCTATTGTAGCAGAGGGAGAGTTTGGGGTGTGGCTACTGTAGCAGAGGGAGAGGGAGATTTTGGGGTGTGGCTACTGTAGCAGAGGGAGAGGGAGAGTTTGGGGCGTGGCTACTGTAGCAGAGGGAGAGTTTGGGGCGTGGCTACTGTAGCAGAGGGAGAGGGAGAGTTTGGGGTGTGGCTACTGTAGCAGAGGGAGAGGGAGAGTTTGGGGTGTGGCTACTGTAGCAGAGGGAGAGTTTGGGGCGTGGCTACTGTAGCAGAGGGAGAGGGAGAGTTTGGGGTGTGGCTACTGTAGCAGAGGGAGAGTTTAGGGCGTGGCTACTGTAGCAGAGGGAGAGTTTAGGGTGTGGCTACTGTAGCAGAGGGAGAGTTTAGGGCGTGGCTACTGTAGCAGAGGGAGAGTTTAGGGTGTGGCTACTGTAGCAGGTGATTTGGGGGCGTGGCTACTTTAGCAGAGGGAGAGTTTAGGGTGTGGCTATTGTAGCAGAGGGAGAGTTTGGGGCGTGGCTACTGTAGCAGAGGGAGAGGGAGAGTTTGGGGTGTGGCTACTGTAGCAGAGGGAGAGTTTGGGGCGTGGCTACTGTAGCAGAGGGAGAGGGAGAGTTTGGGGTGTGGCTACTGTAGCAGAGGGAGAGGGAGAGTTTGGGGCGTGGCTACTGTAGCAGAGGGAGAGGGAGAGTTTGGGGTGTGGCTACTGTAGCAGAGGGAGAGTTTGGGGCGTGGCTACTGTAGCAGAGGGAGAGGGAGAGTTTGGGGTGTGGCTACTGTAGCAGAGGGAGAGTTTGGGGTGTGGCTACTGTAGCAGAGGGAGAGGGAGAGTTTGGGGTGTGGCTACTGTAGCAGAGGGAGAGGGAGAGTTTGGGGTGTGGCTACTGTAGCAGAGGGAGAGTTTGGGAAAATTTGCTGCATTTAAACCGTCAAAGATTAAATGGGTCATGAACATGTAACAGCGAATGAGCCGTTAAAATGCAACCTGCTTCAATGGATGCTTCAAGAAAAATGGATCCTACAAGGTTTTTGTTGTTCAGACTACAAACAACAAAACAGATTTGAGTGAGACTGACCCGATAATCTGCTCTCTGTCTGATCAAATCCTAACTGCAACATTTAAGCTGATTTTTGTCTTTCTTTTTATTTTTAAAGCTTGCTAAAGTTAAAATAAACCCGTCCAAATTCATAATTTTCCTAGTCATCAATAAACACTGGCCTGCATACAGTACTGCATACTGTCAGTGACCCCGTCTTGGCAATGTCTATCATCAGCTGAAAGAGTCAATGAAGAGATTTCCGACTCCATGTGACCTATGAACAAGCAAATAAATGATCGTGGCCCCCCAGCTTGACCTTTTCACCAACACTTATCCTAGATTCTGGTCGTATCGATTCTCTCAGAACGGACGGAGCGCAGATCCGCTCCTGCTGAATATTCACAACCATCTTCAGCAGCCTGCAGGAATATCCTCATTGTTTTCAGACAGTAACTGCATATGAAAGATAAGGAATCATTTCAAAAGCACATCATTAGAGCATTTGGGTTCAATTTGCCGATCTGCACATGAAAGTCGGAGCTGCATGCTGATAGTCCGGCCTAAAACCCGGAGCCAGAGTGTGTGATGTACCTCTCCGGTATTAATCACTCCATTACAAGCACAAGTACAGATGGCACGTTACTGTAAGACCCAAATAGGACACACATGCTCACTGATGCTCACTGAGATCTCTCGGCGGAGGCCCACATTTGCGTGTAAAGACATAAAAGTGTTTCATTTCTGGAATAAATTGAGTGGGACTGAATGAAGACAGATTTCCATGTTTTTTCATCCTAAATCTCACAAAAAGAAAAGTATTTTTAGAGGGAGACTCCGTGTGCGCTCGACGGTTCTAAATCAGTGTAATTTGTGAGAGGATTTCTGGTTTTCTGTTTACCCCCTCAAGAAGTTGACCTACATTTAGGTACAGTTTCTCTGGATTTATTGAGTGTCAAAAATATGTCAGAGAGCATCATACAACAATATGAACGGTATTTAATCAGAAAAAAAACGGATAGACTAGTTACCAGATGACGGGGGAGAGAGCGTGTTTTAGTTTCCATCCATATTGCTTTTGTTTCCCAGACTGTCCTGTCCATCATTTTGAAGTAATATTCACACTGTAAACAAAATATAACAATAAAATAAACCGCGGCATCTGGTCATGATAAACAAAGAATGGATTTAGAGCAATTCCAAAACTGAATAAAATTAGCAAATGCGAATAAAGGGAGTATTTGAAATTAATAAAATGTTTCAGATTTTTACAGAATTAAAGACGTGACATGCATGCATGTTCAACACAAGCACTTCTTATATTTTTTGAAAAGCCTTTTTCCTTAATTATACATTTTAAAAAAAGTTTTTAATGCATTTTATTTTTTAAGTGTTTTATTTATTTTAATTAAAATTTAATACATTACTCTCTGGTGCTCTTTGATTATTATGAATAATGAATATAGTATTTTTGTTCATTTTTCAATGCAATAAACTTAAACTTCTGTAACTTTTTTAAGTTCAAATGTCAAGTGTCCAGACTCAAATCTGTGCTTCACAGCATTCAAGATTCACGACAGTTTAAGCTGGAATTTCATTTTAAGGTCAATCAATGCTTAAAAAGTGTTTAACAAGTAATGAATAAATATAATTTCATACCATAAAATCCCCTACAAATACAAAAATATTAAATCAAATTGAAATTTAACTTATTTATGTAATTTAATGAAATTATTTATTTAATTTAATGAAATTTAATTGAAATAAAAAAAATTTAAAAAGTCCTTTTTGAGCACCAGATATGATTAAATGTAAAACCATCAAGACCAAATATATATATTTATATATATTTATTTATTAAAAATTATATTATTATATATTTATTTCAATTAAATTTCATTAAATTAAATAAATAATTTCATTAAATTACATAAATAAATTAAATTTCAATTTGATTTTGTATTTGTAGGGGACTTTATGCTACGAAATTATATTTATTCATTACTTGTTTTATATATATATATATATATATATATATATATATATATATATTCCTTTGTAAAGGAATGTAAAACAGGTATAATTAAAGAATTGAGACATCACACTGTTTTTATTCATAATTACATGGAAACAGATGGCAGCTTAGTGAAGTGTTTTCCAATATTTTAAGCAGCTGATGACTGATAATTCTCTTTCTAGCGCAATCGACTGTGACACTTTTACGGTTGAGTCACATGGTTCTCGCTGTCTCTGCTACTTTCTGCTTTTACAAGCCTATCAAACAGGACGGCGTTACTGAACACCAGATGTGCTGGACGTGACCCTCCCGTACCTGCCGCACACGAGACATCTGTACCTGTCAGCCCGCAGGTGTATCCCATCCGTGTACTTACACTAAAATATCCATCTATAAAGGCAGCCGTATTCTGTCGCCGTCATTGATGTAATGTTATGATTTTCCCTTCCTCTCCGCTAAACGGCACAAACTCGGGCTAAAAATGTACGCTCATGCGTGAAATCTCCCACAGACTGTTACGCTTAGATGGACATAAATTATTCACAGTTGCCCCCTGCCCTTGTTCAAAAAGCTTGGGGAATTTCACTGGCAATAAGCTTAATAGTAGATTTTCATACGCAATAAAATGTGCTGTCATCATTCAGAGCAATAAGTGACAGAAAGATGTCAATTAAAAGCAACACGGCAACAAAAAGCCTCCAGCATTCTTAGTAGTAACAGCAAGGAATTATCACACAGAGTTAACAATTTCAAACCTGATTTATTCCTTTCAAAGCCCAGCCTCCAATGCATTTCAGGCCGGGTTTAGTACAGAGGATCAATCTGTCGCAGGCCTTTGAAGCAGACACTGCTCTTAATGAGTTGCAGCGCAGCATATGGTGTAATGCATTTCGGTTTCCAAAGAGCGTCAGACAATATGCCACATGAAAGCTCCGAGTCCAAACTAAAAGCAGAGGGACGCGGAGCCGAGCAGGCATGTAGATTAAGACCGGGCACAATTACTAAACACGGAGAGACAGATTAGAAGTGATTTTCTGTGTTTACACTGGGAGTACTGAGATTCGGTTTGAGTGAATATGGCATGAGAAACACGAGGAACCTGTCGCAGGAAACACGTCACCGCACTCGTACGACAGAGCGACGGTCAGATTTACAGCTTCACAAGAGAAAACATTGTGCTGTGCATGAGCCTACTGTATACTGTCAACACGCTTACAACGCTTAAATACCGTCCAGAAAATCTTTTTAAATATAACCAGGGCTGGGTGGGTCACTTTTAAAATGTATTTCACTACAGATTACAAAATAAATGCTGTAAAAAGTCATTTGGAACGTATTTCGTTACATTACTCAAGTTTAGTAACTTCATCTAAATACTTTAGAATACTTTGGAATACTAATAAGTGAGGAAAAAATACAAAAAAGGTTTTTATCTCACAATTCTGACTTTTTCCCTCAGAATTGCGTGATATAAAGTTGCAATTGTGAGTTATAAAGTCAGAATTATGAGATATAAACTCGCAATATTGAGAAAAGTCAGAATTATGAGATATAAACTCGCAATATTGAGAAAAGTCAGAATTATGAGATATAAACTGACAATATTGAGAAAAGTCAGAATTATGAGATATAAACTCGCAATATTGAGAAAAGTCAGAATTATGAGATATAAACTCGCAATATTGAGAAAAGTCAGAATTATGAGATATAAACTCGCAATATTGAGAAAAGTCAGAATTATGAGATATAAACTCACATACTAAATTCACAATTGCAAGAAAAAAAGTCAGTATTGCAAGTTTAAATCTCCCAATTCTGACTTTATAACTTGCAATTGTGAGTTTAAATCTCGCAATTCTGAGAAAAAGAAGTCAGAATTGTGAAATGCAAACTCACAATTGTGAGGGAAAAAACAAATTGTGAGAAAAAGTTGCAGTGACAAGTGAATTATAAAATGACTCACAAAACATGAAAACAGTCGTGGATCATCAGGTCATGACAGGACAGTTCAGTTGACAGTTCGGCATTTTGTTATAAATTCAGTCATTTTGTCTTGTTCAGGACAGAACTAAATAAAAATAACAACATTTTTATGATCCTCTTAAAAGTATTAAAATGTTGATGAAACTTCACTTTTTCTTAACTCTTTTTCAGACGGTCAAAGTCAGAGAATCACCAATCGCTGTTTAAATGACATTAAAACTCAAAGTAATCACTTTGGTAATCTAAAACACTTTTCAGATGTAACTGTAATCTGATTACCACCCATTTAAAATGTAACTGTAATGAAAAACAGTTACTAAGATTTTGTATTTTAAATACGTAACTAAGTTACTTGTATTTTGTTACTCCCCAACCCTGAATATCACATATATACACTTATATTTAATCAGAAGCTTTTAAACCATTCAAGCGTCACGAGACAAATGACAAGTGCGCTCTGTGAATGACAACTTGTGTTCAAGTAAAAACACGCAACACTGTCGAGTTCTCTTTCGTGCTCGAACAAACAATAACACATAGAATTATACCAAAATGGCCGTTTTGTGGAGTATCCTCATAAGAGCAGTGTTAAATGAGTTAAATAACGCCTTAAAAAGAACTTAAAGAGTTGTGAGAGCATGTTCAGCAGCGGCAGCTCTTAAAGTGACAGTAGCCTAATAAACCTGATCATTAACGTTCAAAGAACAAAAGTAACAGAGAAAACTGTAGCTTTAATAACGATTAATCTATATTTAATTCATAGTTTATGCATTGAAGACTGTAAAGCAACTTTATTCAATTTCTGTATATATGCAGGCCACAGGTAAATATGACATTTGAAGATTGTTTAAAGGTCGCTTACATTAAATGTTATTTTTTTAATAAAAATAATAAATATTAAAAATTGATAGCTTTTAGTTTAATATTTAAAGAAATTCCGTGAAAGTGGCCTTCATTCATAACAATATTATTATAATATAAAAATATTAAAAAAACTAAAAAAATTTTCCCCACAAATGATTAATCGCGATTAATTACAGACAAAATGTGTTATTAATTACTATAAAAAAAGATCTGTAAAAATAAGGCACAAAAGTACCCTTTTAATTTGACAGAATTTTCATATTTATTTTTTACCTATATTTTGAATTTTAAACTTCATTGTGTTGTGTTTGTGGGTTAATGGAAATGTCTGTAAAATTACTGGATAATGTTACTGGTAATTTTCTGCCAGTACATTGTACATTTTTTTACAATTTTTTTTTTTTTTTTTAACAGTGTAGTTATTTTTTTAAGTGATTGACAGCACATATATACATATATATATATATATATATATATATATATATATATATATATATATGTATGTATATATATATATATATGTATGTATATATATATATATATATATGTTTTGTTTATATTTCATTTCGTGAAGACGTTAAAGTAATCATATGTGATTGATAGAAAATATGTCTTTCAACAACAAACCTGAAAAATATTCACTAAAAAAGTAAAAAAGTGTGAAAACAGCCATCAGCGATGCACCATTAAGTCTAAAAGCCACGTAAATTTACAATCCTGCAATATGTTTGAAACAATAACTGCATTTTTAGGAGCTCCTGAATAAATCAGAAATAAACGATGCACTAATTCACATGCAACTATCCTGTAAAAATAATGTTTAATCAAGTTGATTCTTTGCTGTGAGAAAAACTTTGCGTTTCAGTGTTTTGATGTATTTTATAATTAGCGTATGTACTGTACATCGACTTAATGTCTTTTCATTAGTGATAAGGGAACTTCACGAGATTTCTATATTTGTATTAGGTGCTCAAAGGACATCTTCTAATGAGTTGTGAATCCTGGGAAACTGCAGGTAATAAGCTTCTGTATGTGTGGCAGAAGATGAGCACAAACACACAATTAACTTTCCGGTGTTTATCAAACTGCAAGAGTGAAAAGAGATTAATCTGATCCTGGAATCCCATCCCTCCCACATCGACTGACTTTAAAGCTGGATTTTTTGAAGTAGATTTTTTTTAAAGAACTTTTGCCATGTTTATTGCGGGATGTTTGTTTTTCATTCCAGTGGATTATCTTAAATTATTTTACACATGTAAGAAATTTAGGGGAAAAGAGTGCAGTTTTGAGCCAGATTCAAACCTCAGATGTTTTCTGAGAATAGACTCGCACTGGTGATTTGCCTGATTCGTTTTATCTCCAGACCCCTTACGGCTGAATATTTGTCACGGTAGATTTCTGTAAAAAGCCCACGGTGAAGTTAAAACGCTACTGCTGCTCACCGAGTCTCCCCGGCCCTGTTTATTGGGCACTCGCCTGCTCCTTTATGAAACAGTAGTGCCCTTTGTGGTGCAGAAACTCATACTGGATTTGTCTGGCAAGACATGTCCAGCACACGCCCCATCAAGGGGAGCGCTGTGGAAAATCCATCTGGCATTTTCTGTGCTCATAACGACATCAAGCCAAGTGCAAATTATCTAAAAAAAAATGGGCTCAGAGCAAACTGTTTGACTTGGGTTGCATGTGCACGCTGAGGGCCCTTTCCCGCTCTCCTTATTACCAAGAGTTTGGATTTTTTAATGTTTCTGAGACCCAGGCTGCTGAGCATGAATATTATATCTGTTTTCTATTTGAATATATTGTAAAATGTCATTTATTCCTGGGATCAAGTTTCAAGCTTAATTTGATTGTATAACAGCGGATTAATGCGCTTTACAAAATCAGATGAAATATTAGAAAAGGCAAAGGAAGTAGAAAGATAAATTCACAAGTGAAAACAAAGACAATTATATCAAAAAATAGCATCACACTTTACACTCTAAAAAAATCTTGGGTTATATAAGTCCTGGGTTGAGCCTTTTGGGTGATTTTTTGGTTTTTTTTTCCAGTGTTTGGGTAGTTTTTGTGTTACCCAGATCCTGGGTCAGATGTAACAACCCAGCGTTTGGGTGGTTTTTGTGTTACCCAGATCCTGGGTCAGATGTAACAACCCAGTGTTTGGGTAGTTTTTGTGTTACCCAGATCCTGGGTCAGATGTAACAACCCAGTGTTTGCATGGTTTTTGTGTTACCCAGATCCTGGGTCAGATGTAACAACCCAGCGTTTGGGTAGTTTTTGTGTTACACAGATCCTGGGTCAGATGTAACAACCCAGCGTTTGGGTAGTTTTTGTGTTACCCAGATCCTGATTCAGACGTAACAACCCAGCGTTTGGGTAGTTTTTGTGTTACCCAGATCCTGGGTCAGATGTAACAACCCAGCGTTTGGGTAGTTTTTGTGTTACACAGATCCTGGGTCAGACGTAACAAACCTTTATTTTGGTAGTTTTTGTGTTACCCAGATCCTGGGTCAGATGTAACAACCCAGCGTTTGGGTAGTTTTTGTGTTACACAGACCCTGGGTCAGATGTAACAACCCAGCGTTTGGGTAGTTTTTGTGTTACACAGACCCTGGGTCAGATGTAACAACCCAGTGTTTGCATGGTTTTTGTGTTACACAGATCCTGGGTCAGACGTAATAACCCAGTGTTTGGGTAGTTTTTGTGTTACACAGACCCTGGGTCAGATGTAACAACCCAGTGTTTGCATGGTTTTTGTGTTACACAGATCCTGGGTCAGATGTAACAACCCAACGTTTGGGTAGTTTTTGTGTTACCCCGATCCTGGGTCAGATGTAACAACCCAGCGTTTGGGTAGTTTTTGTGTTACACAGATCCTGGGTCAGATGTAACAACCCAGCGTTTGGGTGGTTTTTGTGTTACATAGATCCTGGGTCAGACGTAACAACCCAGCGTTTGGGTGGTTTTTGTGTTACATAGATCCTGGGTCAGACGTAACAACCCAGTGTTTGGGTAGTTTTTGTGTTACACAGATCCTGGGTCAGATGTAACTACCCAGCGTTTGGGTGGTTTTTGTGTTACCCCGATCCTGGGTCAGATGTAACAACCCAGCGTTTGGGTGGTTTTTGTGTTACACAGATCCTGGGTCAGATGTAACTACCCAGCGTTTGGGTGGTTTTTGTGTTACACAGATCCTGGGTCAGATGTAACTACCCAGTGTTTGGGTGGTTTTTGTGTTACCCCGATCCTGGGTCAGATGTAACAACCCAGCGTTTGGGTGGTTTTTGTGTTACACAGATCCTGGGTCAGATGTAACTACCCAGCGTTTGGGTGGTTTTTGTGTTACACAGATCCTGGGTCAGATGTAACTACCCAGTGTTTGGGTGGTTTTTGTGTTACCCCGATTGTGGGTCAGATGTAACAACCCAGCGTTTGGGTAGTTTTTGTGTTACCCAGATCCTGGGTCAGATGTAACTACCCAGTGTTTGGGTAGTTTTTGTGTTACACAGACCCTGGGTCAGACGTAACAACCCAGGGGTTGATGTATTTTTGCGCCCTCTTCAGGAGAGATCAGTGCAACTCCGTCAAACTGGTGCATGACTTCGGTAAAATACAGGCTTGTGTACGTTTTATTTTATCTAATAAAAATTCCCAAATAAAATCAGGGACAAAGCGCATCAAAAATTTAAATCAAAATAAGCAACTGAAGTCAACTGCAATTTAATCATCAAGGGACGTTTAAAGCAATAAAAAAATAATTAAATTTTATAATTTGTATATAATTTTTATAAAATGTAATTTATTCCTGTGATCAAAGTTTCAAAGTCTTCACGTGATCCTTCAGAGATCACTCTGATAAGAAACATTTATCATTATTATCAATGTCGAAAACATTGTGCCGCTTCATATTTTTGTTCTTTCATGAACAAAGTTCAAATGAACAGCATTTTTATAGACATCTTGACCGTGACTTCTGATTAATCTAATTGCTGAACAAGAGCATTAGTTTACGAGGAATGAGACGTTTGAAGGGGGAAAAACTCTAATCAGTAAACCGAATTTTGCCACGTCTGGAAAAATAGCCATCTTGAAACTCTAACTTCACACTTTGGCCAGATTGTAAAATGGATAAATCGGCTGCCAACCCAACAGCCCCTCCCCGCTCTCCCTCCCCCTCAATATCACTCAGACCGGCTGAAATAGGTTAGGCATGGAAGTCATTTCCCCTCTAGGTGCTCCAGCCCTGCTGTCCAGACTCAACAAGGTCCTGAAATATCATTAACATCTGATTTTCGCCAGCGTCGTACAAGCGGCTCTTTGTTCCCCTCGCAGCAGACGGGGGGGGGAGCGGCTCTACATTACCATATCACCAATGTAATTACACCTATTAGAGTGGAGGAATATAGAATTTATTCCCTCTTTCCCTCCATCTCCACAGAAAAACGGCGTGTGAATATGCCTATTGTGTGCTTTTCAATTTCAGAAAGTGGTGCGGTATAATGCTATATAAACATTACCTCACCTTAACTCATAGCAGAGACCATTTGAGGCAAAATAGACTAGTTAACTTAATGACCCGCACAATCAAGCCTTTGTGCCTCTGCCATCACGGGTCGAAAATGTTCCCATCTTTCTGCGGTCAGAAGTCGCCGTGATGAAACCGGAGGAGGCGGGCATGACTGGTGAATAGTCACGGCTGGTGCCAAGAGTCCAGTTCAGTGTCACCCGTGGTTATGTTCACGTATTGCCGCTGTCACTTTGCGCCCGTCGTGCCGTTATGCTCCAGGGCGCACGCAAACAGCAGCCGCATTTATGTTTACTTTGACTTAATGCGTCACAAAACTAATAAACCTGTTGTGCATTTCGCCGCTGTCACCGCGTGTGCGCCTCGGGAATGATTCATGGCGGACGAGCGCCGATGCCAGCCTTATAAAAACCTGCATCCTGTTTAAACATTCCTTCAGAACAACAATACATCTCTCTTTTCCCCCCGTAAACAAGAAGCATTTCTCTAAACGAGTGGGGATTTGACATTACATAATTAAAATGACATCTGCAGAAAAAAGTGGTTTAGAAACATCACAGCGAATTCTTGCGGTCGCCTTATTTCAGTCCTGGAAAAAGAAATGAGCAGGTACTGTCGGTACACTCTGACATTGATTCTATTATTATATGCAATTTTAATGTTTGGTGTTTATGATCAACCGGCTTTCATTTGTCGGACAGAGAGAGAGAGAGAGAGAGAGAGAGAGAGAGAGAGAGAGAGAGAGAGAGAGAGAGAGAGAGAGAGAGAGAGAGAGAGAGAGAGAGAGAGTGATCAATGAATTATTGTAATTAGTGCAGACAGAAGCTGTTCCTCCTAATATTTCCCAGGAATTTCCTGACCGGCTTCTGAAACACCTGCATGAGATCACAGATCATTGTCGGTCTTAAAACATTGTAATCTTGAGGGGGAGCAAATCAAGCCGTGATAAACGGAGTTTGAACCTCTAAACTGGATCAAAACTGAAGCACAAAAAAATCACTATTATTTTGTTTCATTTTTAAAATTTGCATTCATTATATATGTGTTTGTGTTAGATAACACGTTTTTTAAAAACACTTTTTAGTCTCTTCTGCTCACCAAGGCTGCATTTATTTGATGCATTTAAAAACAGCAAAATTGTGAAATATTATTACAATTGAAAATAGCTGTTTTCTATGCGAATATATAGTCACGTGTAATTTATTTTTGTGATCAAAGCTGAAGTTTCAGCATCATTACTCCAGTCTTCATTGGAATATGCTGATTTGATGCTCGTGAAACATTTCTGATTCTTATAAGTGTGATAATACTAACTGTGAAACGTTTGTTTCAAGATGAAACTTCGATGAATAAAAAGTTCAACAGAACAGCATTTATTTCAAACACAAATGTCACTTCATTTGAATGCTTCCTTGCTGAATAAAAGTACTAATATCTTTTTTAAAAAAATCCCCAAACTTATGTGTATATATATGTATAATAATAATAAATAATAAAAAATAATATAATATATATAAAAATAATAATAATAATATAAAATCAGAAAAAAATTTAATATAATTGTATTTAACTTATTTTAAATTATATAAAATATAATTCACAATTAGAAGACTGTACTTTAAAAAATATAAGTTTGCATACATTTTTTTTTGAGTTATGACAACTATATAGTGAATTTACGTTCCACCAACAAGCTGCACTAAAGTTAGAGGAACTTAATAATTTGTAGCTTAACACAAATTTTTGAGTTGATTACTCAAAATAATTAAGTTGCTCGAACTACCAGCCCTGGAACCAATTAATCGAATCTATTTCAGTTCAAATAATGGGAACTAGAAATCCACTTCCTAATTTCCGAAAGTTAGATTTCCGAAAGACAATTTCATTAAGTTACTACAACTTAATTTTTTAAAAAGACAATTAGAGTTTAAATATTAGACAATATTAAGTTGATGTGGTGATCAACGTTATTATGTTAACAGAACATAACTTTAAAAATGTTAAATAAAACAATAAATAAATAATATATAATATAAACGCATGGTTAAAAATTCAAATTTATTGTTTTATTTCATCATCAACTTAATATTGTC
>CM076071.1:29967500-29977500 GCA_038088235.1 Zacco platypus
TTTTAAAAATATAAAACATTTTTTTCATTAAAAACAAATATCCAGACTTCACTTTTGGCCACTTTCTAAACCAACAATGAGACAACAGTGAAATTTTGTTTTTGCTTGGAATATTGTGCTAGAAAGAATGGAAGCCCGTTTCCACCACAAAAAAAGAGAACATTATTGCGACTTTTTATCACAGAATTGCGCAATATAAAGTCAGAATTGCGAGTTATAAAGTCAGAATTGTGAGATATAAAGTCAGAATTGTGAGTTATAAAGTCAGAATTGTGAGATATAAAGTCAGAATTGCGAGATATAAAGTCGGAATTGCGAGATATAAAGTCAGAATTGTGAGATATAAAGTCAGAATTGCGAGATATAAAGTCGGAATTGCGAGATATAAAGTCAGAATTGCGAGATATAAAGTCAGAATTGCGAGATATAAAGTCAGAATTGCGAGATATAAAGTCAGAATTGCGAGATATAAAGTCAGAATTGCGAGATATAAAGTCGGAATTGCGAGTTTTAAAGTCAGAATTGAGAGTTTTAAAGTCGGAATTGCGAGATATAAAGTCAGAATTGCGAGATATAAAGTCAGAATTGCGAGATATAAAGTCAGAATTGCGAGTTTTAAAGTCGGAATTGTGAGATATAAAGTCAGAATTGCGAGTTTTAAAGTCAGAATTGCGAGTTTTAAAGTCAGAATTGAGAGTTTTAAAGTCAGAATTGTGAGTTATAAAGTCAGAATTGAGAGTTTTAAAGTCAGAATTGAGAGTTTTAAAGTCAGAATTGCGAGTTTTAAAGTCGGAATTGTGAGATATAAAGTCAGAATTGCGAGTTTTAAAGTCAGAATTGCGAGTTTTAAAGTCAGAATTGTGAGTTATAAAGTCAGAATTGAGAGTTTTAAAGTCAGAATTGAGAGTTTTAAAGTCAGAATTGTGAGTTTTAAAGTCAGAATTGAGAGTTTTAAAGTCAGAATTGTGAGTTTTAAAGTCAGAATTGTGAGTTTTAAAGTCAGAATTGAGAGTTTTAAAGTCAGAATTGCGAGATATAAAGTCAGAATTGTGAGATATAAAGTCAGAACTTTGAGTTTTAAAGTCACAATAGCGAGATATAAAAAAGTCGCAATTCTGACTTTGTAACTCACAATTATGAGTTTATATCTGACAATTCTGTGAAAAAATGTCAGAATTGTGAGATGAAAAGTCGCAATAATCTTCTTTTTATTTTATTTTTTCAGAAACGGGCCTCCATAAGAAAGAGTTCTACACATTTTTACTTTGTTTAAAATAACTTCTGCAACACGCACACTTGTGCTTCCTTAAAATTCAGTTCACGCTGATTAATCTATCAATGTTCACACGCACTCCGCCGCTAAAATCCAGACGTCAGTCGATAATCTTCCTCAAACAACCATTTCGCTCTCAGCCTTCACTAAAACACATGCTCGTGAAGGCAGGGATTTTATTCACTACAAAGAACAAACTCTTTTACATTTTCAGAGGAGAATTCAAATCACCAGCATCGATAAATATTTCACAACGCACCTTTTCTCAAAGGTCTACATTTGCAGAGCGAGTAAAGCAGCGTAACTTGCAACGCGGAAGAAAAATCTTTAAATAAACAATGACCCTGCGCTCGAGCCTAATTAACCAACAAGATATAAATGAGACCATTTGGAGATGCTCTATTACGAGGAAAACAGGGGAAAGAAAAACTACAGCTGTTTGCGCAGAAGATATCCCAATAGTGCGTGTGATATTTGCAAGATTCAATTAAGCTAATGCGAGTTTGAGGTACAAAACTAAAAGGATAATTAATCCACGAGCAGCCAACCAACCAGAAAGTGATAAACACTCATACAGTCATCAACATCACGCCGTGTTCGCTGTGAGCGGCTCGTGACGTTGATGGTATCTCTTATCGAGCTCTTGGAGTAATTGTTGTGATATGCTGGCATCAAAGATATGAGATAAAACAAGAAGCAAAAGCACATCTAGAATATCCAGAGAGCCAATTAACAGATATATGGATGCACTTAAGACTCCACAGTGAGCGTCTTCACACCCTCCTGTGAGCCCAGCAAATGTGCCTGCCATCGATATTCTTCAGCCGCTAATTAATCAGAACAAGTCCATTCGGGACACGAGAAGAAAAATGGTGTTAACACAAAAGGAAACCTACGACGCTATAGGCGCCGCTGCAATAGGACGATTGCACAAAGACGAAGTAATGCACTTTTTGGAGGTTAGTTTAATTAGTTTAATTCCGACAGAATGTGTTTTATTTCCTACAAACGGTTTAGCAACATCACATTGATGAAAAGAGACTCCAGTTACACATTTTGGCTAAATAATGGGAATGTTGGAAAATTCATCACGTCTACAGACGACGAATAAATCATGGACAACAATATAGAGTGGAATGGCAGGGACAGACGTTTCTGAGACGACTTTTTTCCCATAATAATATTTTTTTTTTTTTTTTCTGGAGATACACTTCTTATAAATAGTCTTCTGGAAAAAGCATCTTTGAGACTGCTAATTCAGAGACAAAACAACAAACCCAGCCAAGAGAAATCATCGGTGAGAGGGACTGATCTGGCAGAAAACTGTTATGAATAATAAAATTAGCAAATTTATGAGCTGAACCAGAGTGCAGATGTTGTATGCAGAGAATGTTATGTTAGTGTGCAAAAATAATTTAATTTTATTAAAGGGGACATTTCGTGAAAATCGGACTTTTTCCGTGTTTAAGCGCTATAATCGGGTGCATTCAGAAAGCGTGAAAAAGGACAACCCAGTAACTTTAACATTTCTCTGCAAGCATGTAAAAAAAAATGAGCTGCTCAGATTTTACTCCCCTTGTGTAAAAAAAATTTAGTCAGAATTGCGAGATATGAAGTCAGAATTGCGAGTTATAAAGTCAGAATTGTGAGATATAAAGTCAGAATTGTGAGTATTAATGTCAGAACTTTGAGTTTTAAAGTCAGAATTGCGAGATATAAAGTCAGAATTGCGAGTTATAAAGTCAGAATTGCGAGATATAAAGTCAGAATTGCGAGATATAAAGTCAGAATTGCGAGATATAAAGTCAGAATTGCAAGATATAAAGTCAGAATTGTGAGATATAAAGTCAGAATTGTGAGTATTAATGTCAGAACTTTGAGTTTTAAAGTCAGAATTGCGAGATATAAAGTCAGAATTGCGAGTTATAAAGTCAGAATTGCGAGATATAAAGTCAGAATTGCGAGATATAAAGTCAGAATTGTGAGTATTAATGTCAGAACTTTGAGTTTTAAAGTCAGAATTGTGAGATATAAAGTCAGAATTGCGAGATATAAAGTCAGAATTGCGAGATATAAAGTCAGAATTGCGAGTTATAAAGTCAGAATTGCGAGATATAAAGTCAGAATTGCGAGATATAAAGTCAGAATTGCGAGATATAAAGTCAGAATTGCGAGATATAAAGTCAGAATTGTGAGATATAAAGTCAGAATTGTGAGTATTAATGTCAGAACTTTGAGTTTTAAAGTCAGAATTGCGAGATATAAAGTCAGAATTGCGAGATATAAAGTCAGAATTGCGAGATATAAAGTCAGAATTGCGAGATATAAAGTCAGAATTGCGAGATATAAAGTCAGAATTGTGAGATATAAAGTCAGAATTGTGAGTATTAATGTCAGAACTTTGAGTTTTAAAGTCAGAATTGCGAGATATAAAGTCAGAATTGCGAGATATAAAGTCAGAATTGCGAGATATAAAGTCAGAATTGCGAGATATAAAGTCAGAATTGCGAGATATAAAGTCAGAATTGCGAGATATAAAGTCAGAATTGTGAGTATTAATGTCAGAACTTTGAGTTTTAAAGTCAGAATTGCGAGATATAAAGTCAGAATTGCGAGATATAAAGTCAGAATTGCGAGTTATAAAGTCAGAATTGCGAGATATAAAGTCAGAATTGCGAGATATAAAGTCAGAATTGCGAGATATAAAGTCAGAATTGTGAGATATGAAGTGAGAATTGTGAGTTTTAAAGTTTTAGCCTGGTGTGTATGACTCTGTTTGACACACAGGTACACTATGTGGGTCGATGAGTTGAATCAACTCAACAAAATTTATCCACTAACTCTTCTGGAAAGGGGGTAGGGAGCAACATCTCATTTGCATTTAAAGGGACACCCACAAAAACGGCTTTTTGCTCAAACCCAAATAGGGATTTGACAAGCTATAATAAATGATCTGTGGGGGATTTTGAGCTGAAACTTCGGACACATTCCGGGACAACAAAGACTGATATTACATCTTGTGAAAGTGGCATTATAGGTCCACTTTAACAATCATAATTTAAATGATTATTAAGCCAATGTTCCCTTTGATTTTAGTCTTATTGAGTCATTTGATCTCCAAAACACAGGCAAAACCTGACCTACACACACTTTTTGTGACGGAAATCAAGATTAAACGTGTTCCTCCTTTTATTCTTCTAAATGCAAATTCCATATATATGTCCCCCACAATCTCATCATCCACACTGTCTCCAGTTAAAACCTTTAACTCTGATCCCAGCGTGGCCGTATTTGTGATTTACACCGGTAATAACAGAAAATAGGTATCAGTGATTGTTTTTTCCCCCGTTTGCTGAAACAAATACTTGTCATCCCCAAAAACCTGTTATTAAATCTTAGAAGCCAAACTGACGTCCACATATCAAAAAGTTATTTGTAAGCTGTGGGAGCAAATGGCTTTCTCCAGGTTTTATCGTATTGTGCGGGGTGCGTTAGTGATTGCAGCTTTTCACCTTTTTGACAGATCAATAAGAGTCTCTCGGTTTGGATTTGTGGTTGTAATGTTCCTTATAGTGAGCAGAAGCATGACAGGAGTTCGTCAGCACATTCACACCGGCCAAAAACAAACTCTTGCCAGAGTGAGTCACAAAAGCCTTGTGGGAGAATCTGACAAATATCATATCATGAGGACAGTGAAAAGTTACATAAAAAATTGTGTGTGTGCAATAAACAAATTTAGTAAAATGACCCATACTTTATGAAGAAATATACAGGGTGCAATGAAATTTTTTGTTGTTTTTATCTCAATTTATTTTGAAATCTAAAATGGACACGACTGTATCGTTTCAAAGCTATGGGGCGTGTAATATATTATAATTCTTTTTGAAATAGTCTCTTATGCTCAGCCATTTAATATCAAGAAAACAGTAAAAACACTAAAATTGTGAAATATTATTAGAATTCTAAATAGCTGTTTGTGCTATGTGAATATATAGTAAAATATAATTTATATCCAGTGATCAAAGCTGAATTTTCAGCATCATTACTCACATGATCCTTCAGAAATCATCCTGATATGATGCTCAAGAAACATTTATGATTATTATCAATGTTGAAAACAGTTAATATTTTTGTGGAATCCTCATTTTTTTCAGGATTCTATGATTTTTAAATGTCACTTTTGATCAATTCAGTGTGGAATAAAAGTATTAGTTTCTATCTTAATGACTTTTTTAACGTCTAAACTGAACAAATCAATCAACTAATTTAATCAAGTTGTAACACTAACAGAACAGCAAACAAGATCACAAATCAAGAAATGTTACACCTAACAGTTTTTATAATCCTTTAAATCTTTTTTCCACAGCTTCAGGATATAATAGTCGTCTCATTCATAATTGGTTAAACTGTTACAATGTTGCAAACCTCCCCAGTTTCCTGTTTTGCATCTATCCATCCAGTTTCCAAGCCACCAAACTTTTTACAGACGGCTCGCTCTTTTATAACACCGAACTACAAGCCAGTTAACATTTCTGGGACATATTCTGCGAGCAAAAGACCCCTGTGAGCTGACTGACAGCTCGCCTCATGTCGACTGCCATCAGAAACAACTTCAACAAATTGAGTGCAGCACCCATCTTTAGGCTAGGCCTCATCAGACCCAAAGAGGGGGTACATTTCACATGTGAAGTGTTTCAGACGGGGTTAAAATTGTGCTGCCACTCCGCCCCATGTGGGTCCATCACCCCGGTCCAAAGCATGCGGTAAGCCGCCCCGTGTCACATCCGTGGCCTGGCATTTCTAAGACAAATGCTAACATGTCAGCGGGCGGCGGGCGGAAGGGCAGCGATGGCAGCGTGACGGCTGACATCGGTTCCAAGAGCACCGTGGAGCCGCGGTGCGACGTGGACAAATTAACAATATGCAAACAAGGACCTGCCAGTGTTGTGTTTACTCACAGAGCACAGACATTGTCATGGGGAATTTATTCACGGCCTCACCGCAGAAACACGACTGTAAAGCAGCACTCAGCAATTAAGTTTTTATCACCCCACCGCCAGCGGTCCCCCGGCCCCCCTCCCAGCATGCACAGCATGTGTGGCCCGATGATTCCGATCTTATTCTGCTTCGCTTCTGTCGGTGCACGGATCAGTAAATACCACAAAGACAAAGCAGGGGGGGGGGGGAGCGATTCATCATTTTGTTACATTGGGCTGTCAGTCCGTCACGCAGAGGTGATGATCTGATTACGCTGATGATGTCACGTAAACGTCAACATGAACCGAAACTAAAATGAAAATCATTTTCATCTATATGAGACGAGAAAAACATGCATGAACTGATGGGAAAAGCATCAGATGTTATACTTTGCAACTACATGTCATACAACTCTCATTTGTTAGGGTTCGGGTTAGTAAAATAAGTTGACATGTACTTGGAAAGTTACTTATAGTGAGTTGAATGTCTGTTGGGAGCATGAAAATGTGTTTATATATTAAGATACTAATACACTAATGACTGCCAGGGTTGGGGAGTAACGAAACACAAGTAACTTAGTTGCGTATTTAAAATACAAAATTTGAGTCACTGTGTTTCATGACAGTTACATTTTAAATGGGTGGTAATCAGATTACAGTTACATCTGAAAAGTGTTTTAGATTACTTTGAGTTTTAATGTCATTTAAACAGCGATTGGTGATTCTCTGACTCTGACCGTCTGAAAAAGTGGAGTTCAGTTTCATGTTTTCCACTGTTTTCATGTTTTGTGAGTCATTTTATAATTCACTCGTCACTGCAACTTTTTCTCACAATTTGTTTTTTCCCTCACAATTGTGAGTTTGTGTTTCACAATTCTGACTTCTTAAGTTGTTATAAAGTTATAAAGTCAGAATTGGGAGATATAAACTTGCAATACTGACTTTTTTTCTTCTAATTTTAAATTTAGTATGTGAGTTAAATGTCATAATTCGGACTTTTCTCAATATTGCGATTTTATATCTCATAATTCTGACTTTTCTCAATATTGTGAGTTCATCATAATTTTGACTTTTCTCAATATTGTGAGTTTATATCTCATAATTCTGACTTTTCTCAATATTGTGAGTTTATATCTCATAATTCTGACTTTTCTCAATATTGTGAGTTTATATCTCATAATTCTGACTTTTCTCAATATTGTGAGTTTATATCTCATAATTCTGACTTTATAACTCGCAACTGCAACTTTATATCATGCAATTCTGAGGGAAAAACTACACTTTTTCCCGCTTTGTTTTAGGCTTTTTGTTAGTCAGTATATATATATATATAAAAATCCTTTACGTTTAGTCAATACATCATCATGTCATATTCATACATTTTAGTCCATTTTACTTAATAAATGGCATGTAAGTTTACTCTACAAACATAACAGTGTTAAACTTTCTTCTATTCTATTCTTCTGCGATTCAGAACAGTTGAAAGGTCTACTGTACAGGTGTAAATGTGCATTTCCTTCTGCCTGAGGCTTATTTATTTCACTTTTGGTGTGAAAGGGCCTTTACATTTGCCAAAAATACAGATTTAAAGCCCAGCCCAGATCAGAAAAAGTCATTCAAAAACAATATAAATTACTTTCCATAAAAAGTAACTAAGCTACTTTTATAGGACGTAACGCAAAACTGTAATCCAAAAGTAACTTTTTCCAACACTGAAACTAGCACTTTAGTTTATAGGTCCGGAGCCCAAGATGATTTAACAGTATTTTAATTTACTAAATTATAATTAATATTATTAATATCTAAAGTCGATTGCTAAAAATGACATAAAATCAAGATGTTAACTGAAATCATATTTTCCCTCCAAAATAACTATTTTTTTTTACACAAGCACATGCAGTTCTTGAAACTTCTGGACACACAAAATTAATTGAGGTTAATTAATTTAATATATCAGTACTCCCATTTCCTGATAATAAAAAAAATAAATAATTGTAATTACAGCAGAATTATAGCAAAAATATTCCTAAATATATTCAAGAAATGTATTGCATTGGAAAACAGGGCGACAGAAAATACTAAACCAAACCAAATATAAATGTAAACATTAATCAATATTTCATAAAAACAATACGCAAAAACTGCGTCTTTTTATGGAAAAAAAATGCATTATTTATATTTTTATGCATTATATTAACAATGCATTATACATTTTTGTATGTTTACATGTTTGATCCGTCTCAGCTTTGTTATCACCGTCAAAAACAAAACGCCCAATGTTAACAGTTATCTACATCATTAATTTAGTAATCCGATCAACAAAAAGTGTTCGTTTCATGAGCGTTATTGTTGGACTGCATAGTTGCACAAAGTTATCAAACTAGTGTTGACAACAACAGGTACAGTAACTACGGCTTCCTGTGGTTTCTTTGGCAAAGTTAGACGTTGAAATCAATACCCACCCACCGTCTCCCTCAGCCCAATCCATCACCGCCCCCGTAACACCCTAGGAACCCTGACAGAAAGATGACAAATGGACCCATCATGTCCTCTATGTCCACCATAGCTGGAGTCCATGAGTCCATGGTGCCGTCACTTAGGCGGTGACATATATATATTATGACACCACTTTAGACAGAAGGTTGGTTGAACAAGAGTGTGTACAAGCAGACGAGTGTATGTCCTGCCAGGGGTCTGGATGAACTCTCCAGGGACTCTTGTCAGCTCGTACCCGGTTAGCCGTGTCACCTGGGACGGGCCACAGCATTCATCACATGTCCGCCCTCACTCCAGGTGTACGAACACGCAACCGCACATTAGACTCCACTGCAAACCCCACAGCTCAGACAGAAACGAAGCAAACTTTCTGTACACAAAGATCTTCTTGATTTACAAAACAGATTATTTCTGATGAGATATGAAATCCTAATTTTCCTGTTGGTGGGAGTGTTATTCAGATACTAATATAGTTTCTATTAATATTGTGAATTCAATCATGACAACTAGTTTTAGCATGTTATTGAATATGAATATGTTAATGCATTTGAACTTTTCAGCAGAAAAAAATGGCCTGGTACAAAAATATGGCTAATTTTGCCCTTCATGACAGCTGTGAGGGAGGTGAATCTTTTTATAACTCATCCGTTTAAATTATATTAAGCCTTAAAGTTCTGCATAATTAAGAGCGAGGCCGCTTGAGTGACAGGTGGGCCACTGCTGTCATTATTAGCCTTATCCGTTGCTGGCTCCGCCCTCTTTGGGCTTTAAAAGTGCTCTTCAGAAACCTTTGGGTGACATCATGAACATTGTTTTAGACAGTCTATGATCTAGGCAGGTGGAGCTGGGGAGGTGGAGGGTTTCAGAGCAGGAATGCTGTTAAACTTTCAATTCATTAAAGACTCTTGTGACACCAATGATGCTGAAAATGTTAAATTGCAATAATATTTTATAATATTACAGTTTTTACGACATATACATTCAGCATTGATGAGCAGAAGAGACTTTGACTTTGCATTTGTTAAAGATGAAGCATCTAGTTATATTTTAAAGATTAAAAAGAGTAAAGATTTGTCAGATTATTTCTGATGAGATATGAAATCCTAATTTTCCTGTTGGTGGGAGTGTTATTCAGATACTAATATAGTTTCTATTAATATTTTGAATTCAATCATGACAACTAGTTTTAGCACGTTATTGAATATGAATATGTTAATGTATTTGAACTTTTCAGCAGAAAAAAATGGTCTGGAAC
>CM076071.1:29982500-30135000 GCA_038088235.1 Zacco platypus
TTTGGTTACCGATTATGCCCTAATTTATTACTGATTAGTTTCACCTGCATTTCATTTAGCTCCATTTGTTTGTTGTCGTTTCTCGTTAATGTACGGTGTTTGTTGTCTGGTGTTTGTCCTGAGTTTAATGTTATCTCCTGCGCTGCTACCGCACAATACAACAAGGTGGTTCTTAAACCTTCCTGACCTATATTTGCACACACTGAATCATCACCAGCTAAACTGACAGCGTAATCCCTATTAGTGAATGTGCTTCCTCATAAACCGACACACACGCTCTTCTCACACGCGAGCTCTGCTCGCCGCTCTCAAAGTCCCGCTGACACTCATGCCTCAAAGCAAAACGAACGCAAAGCGAAAAGACATGCCCGACTGTCAGCTCGCAAGCTGTGGGTCGTATGTCTTTTATCACCCTGTCTTTTCAGAACCATCATAAGAATTTCTAATTATTTTCACTCTCCAACCTCATAAAACATGTCGTCCAACAGAGAGACCATATTTTCAGTCCCCGCATTAGCCAGAGATCTCAACGATCCTGTTTGTAATTATCAATTCATTTGGGAATATGGGATTTTCTTTAAAAATAAAGGATTGTTTTTCTCTCGGACGAAACCACATCACACAGTATCAGACATAGGCCTTTATTGTAGCTTCAAAACCAAGAGAATGGAAACTGAACAATAAGGCGCCACTGATGAAGTCTGCGAATCCCTGAGGAAGAGAGTTTGCCGTTTGAAGATAACGGGCTTTTTTTTTTTTCTCTCTTGCACTCAAAGTTTTTGTCAGAGCATCTCAAATGACACATGAAGTCTGGGCAAATCATTTATGAAACACTTTTCACAGGAAAACATTACATGGTGTGGGCAGAGGGAAAAAAAAAAAACGCATACACCCATAATGGAATTCAGAGGAAAAAACATCATACTAATACAATAAGCTGGCTCTCACTTCAGCCTGTATGGCACAGACGTTTTGGGACTTTCAGAACTGGTTTAGGAGGCCATTTATCACGGCTATGTCTGTGTTTCATGGTTTGGACAGTGTGATATCTATGCATGATTTCCAAGTACCCACCAAAGTAACAAAAGCAGCTGAGAGCGTCGCATTAAAGTTATGGAAAGTGTTCCGTTGATTTCCTAACACAGCATTTCTCAAAATGGGGATTGTGAACCTCCCGGGGTTCTTCTCAAATTGCCATGGGTTCTTGAAAATGTTCAGAACAAAACTCCAAAGCAATAAGCAAAACCATGGCAAGCGATATGATAGAGTGTACCAGCAAAACCACATGAACAAGAGTGTGAAATATTCACACAGAGTCGACTAAATGAATGACTCAAAGTCAATCACTCATTCCGTTGCTGAATGAATCAGTGTTTTTAGTGAATTGTTTGAGTGAATGATTTAAAAACACACTTGCTTAAGACAATTGACCCTTCGCAAACAGTTTGATTGACAGGCGATCTGACCAATCATAATCCCGAATCCGACATTTTGTCCGTCAAAGCGGTCAGGGGAGTTAGTAGATTAACGTTGGTGAACTTGAATCACGTCTTGAAACAACATTCCTTCTGATGTTCATTCATGTTTATTTGATGCTATAAATGAACTAGTATGAAGAGATGATCGGTTCACGACACATTAAAGACACACTACACGCTATTTATTGATTAAACTTCTTTAAAAAATTATATTTTAAATCTGAAACTGTTTCATACGTTGTCAGTGTCTGCGTGAGAACATGATGTGTGGCGTGAGAGCGGACATAGCAACAGTAACTAAAGGGGGCGGGGCTTCGCGAGGGGTCAATTACTTGATTCTTGTTTGAGTAAGTCAATTTTTTCTAATTAATTAAGTGAATGATTAAAAAACTTATTCATAAAGAGTCACTTGTTTCATTTTGAACAAATCAGACTGAATGATTCAATGACTTGCTCGTAATGACAACGACTTGATTAGTCACTGAATCAGGGTTTTAAACAAATCATTTGACTGAAAGATTCAATGCCTGAATGACTCGCTCAGAAAGACAATTACCGTGTGAATGATTAAAAACTCATTTACAAAGACAGACCCTTGTTTCATTGCTGAATGAACTGGTGTTTTTGACAAATCATGTGACTGAATGATTCAATGACTTGAATTAAACTACTTGATTACTCCCTGAATGAATCCTTTGAGTGAACGCTTCAAAAGCTCATTTAGAAAGATGGTCACTTATTTCATTCCCGAATGAACCAGCGTTTTAAACAAATCATTTGATTGAATGATTCAAAAACTCGCTTACAAAAACGGCCACTTGTTTCCCTCCTGAATGAATCAGTATTTTAAACATATTCATATTCAATGTTTGACTGAATGATTCGATGACTACCTGACTTGGTCTAACAGAGAGTGATTAAAAACTCATTTACAAAGACAGCCTATAGTTTAATTCCTGAATGAATTTGTGTTTTGAACTGAATGATTCGCTCATAAAGACAACTACATGATCAATTCCAATATGAATCGTAAAAATGGTCACTTGTTTCACATGAATCGTTTTTTTAAACAAATCATTTGACTGAATGATTCAATGCCTGAATGACTCGTTCAGAAAGACAATTACCGTGTGAATGATTAAAAACTCATTTACAAAGACAGACCCTTGTTTCATTGCTGAATGAACTGGTGTTTTTGACAAATCATGTGACTGAATGATTCAATGACTTGTTGAAAATGAAAACTACTTGATTACTCCCTGAATGAATCAATGTTTTTAAAGAATCCTTTGAGTGAACGCTTCAAAAACTTGCTTACAAAAATGGCCATTTGTTTCCCTCCTGAATGAATCAGTATTTTAAACATATTTACATACCTGACTTGGTCAAACAGAGAGTGATTAAAAACTCATTTACAAAGACAGCCAATAGTTTAATTCCTGAATGAATTTGTGTTTTGAACTGAATGATTCGCTCATAAAGACAACTACATGATTAATTCCAATATGAATCGTAAAAATGGTCACTTGATTCACATGAATCAGTTTTTAAACAAGTCATTTGAATGAATAATTCAATATGTGAGTGAATGATTCAATGACTTGTTCAAAATGAAAACTACTTGATTACTCCCTGAATGAATCAATGTTTTTAAAAAATCCTTTGAGTGAACGCTTCAAAAGCTCATTTAGAAAGATGGTCACTTATTTCATTCCCGAATGAACCAGCGTTTTAAACAAATCATTTGATTGAATGATTCAAAAACTCGCTTACAAAAACGGCCACTTGTTTCCCTCCTGAATGAATCAGTATTTTAAACATATTCATATTCAATGTTTGACTGAATGATTCGCTCATAAAGAGAACTACATGATTAATTCCAATATGAATCATAAAAATGGTCACTTGTTTCACATGAATCAGTTTTTAAACAAGTCATTTGAATGAATAATTGAGTGAATGATTCAACGACTCACCCATAAAAGCAGTCTTTTATCGCCACCTACAGGCGTATTACTGTAAAAGTATTCTCACCACCAACCATAACTCTGATTTGGAAACAGATCAGTAGTTTTATATCAATCCAAGATTATGTTAATCTTCACTTGCAGCATTAATAATTAGCCACGTCTGTTCGTGTTAAGATGAACTCATTACTATAAACAGAGAGGGCACATCATAGCGGAGCGCTCCGGCGACCGCTGCGAGTGATTACGGAGCATGGCAATACAGATGACGCTCATTGTCATCCTAATCGCAATCAACGCAAGGCGCTCTTTGATGATAATACAACTCAACGATGTGCTTCATTATTGCTCGGAGCTGGTCGGGTCATGGGCCGCTGCTCTCGCACATGCAAATGCCAGATGCTCTTGAGGAGAAAGTCCCCGTAAAAGCAGCTTCGAGACACATTTCACCAGCATGCTGTTCTGCTCTCTTCACCTCCGCCGTCTGACGGATCTGATCTGAACGGCGCAGTGCGTTAAACGCCGCTGCCGCCTCCCACTCCGGCGAGTAGCTCGCAAGAAGCCAAAGCTGATGCAGATGAGCCGGCACAAATGAGTATTCTGGTAGAAGAGGTCTTTAATTTTGTTCTGTTTTTTTTTTCTCTCTCTCCCTTTATGTTTGGCTGCCTTTTCCAGAGCGCGAGGCAGATGGATGGAAGCAGAGTGCCCACTCGTATGATAAATGAAATTCACATCACACGGCTCCAGTGAGCTGAAAAGAGGACACCATGTTGAGATGTTTGGACAAATGAAGGCATAGCCCTGCAAGCAGGAACATAACATTTTCTCCTTTTGTCTTTCCCTTTCTTTTTCTATCCCTTTTGTCCATTTCAGAGAGTACCGACAGGTCTGCGCGGGGACCGACAAAAGGGCCTTTGGCAGTGTTTGGAAAGCTACTTTGAAATTGTACCGCGACAAGCTACTCGCAATTCAGCAAAAGTCAAGCTACTCTAAAAAAGAAGGTGGTTCTACTGAATCTGTTTAAGGAGAAAAACATCTACCGTTCAAATGTTTGGAGTCAGTATCAAAGGTGACATTTAGGATGTAACAAAATATCAATTTAAAGTAAATGCTGTTCTTTTGAACGTTCTATTCAGGAAAAAAATCCAAACTTTTCAACAGTAATGTACAAAATATAAACATCAAACCACATAATTCATTTCTGCATAACATCATTAAACAGATAATTTTACACCAGGGTTCAAATTATTAAAATGAATTATTAATTATTTAATATATAGCTATATATATATATAGAGAGAGAGAGAGAGCGAGAGGGAGAGAGACGGAGAGAGAGTCTGACTCTGACAGTCTGAAAAAGTGGAGTTCAGTTTCATGTTTTCGACTGTTTTCATGTTTTGTGAGTCATTTTATAATTCACTCGTCACTGCAACTTTTTCTCACTATTTGTTTTTTTCCCTCACAATTGTGAGTTTGCATTTCACAATTCTGACTTCTTTTTCTCAGAATTGCGAGATTTAAACTCACAATTGCAAGTTATAAAGTCAGAATTGGGAGATAAAAACTTGCAATGACCTTTTTTGTGTTTGTTTCACACTTATTAGTATTGCAAAGTATTCTAAAGTATTTAGATTAAGTTACTAAACTTGAGTAATGTAACGAAATACGTTACAAATGACTTTTTAAAGCATGTATTTTGTAATCTGTAGTGAAATACATTTTAAAAGTAACCCACCCAGCCCTGAATATATATATATATTAGTTGAAAAACAAACTAAATGAAAATGGCAATAAGCCAAAAGGAGTTTAAGTTGAAGCACTAAAATTATTAAACTGAAATAAATTACTCAAAAAGCAAAATTTAAATCAGAATAATAATAAAATGACAAAAGGAGATAACAAAATTATTGTAAATTAAACTCAAATTAACATGAAGACTAAAAATATGAAATAAAAGCTAATTCAAATTATAAATAAAACAAAAAATAGAATAAAATATATCTGCGGGCAGTAATTATCAGGGCTCAAGTGTTTCAAGGCCTTTAAGCGAATGTATAAAAATATATATATATATATATATTTTTTTAGCAAGCCGTTAACCATCTCGATCATAGAAGAAAAAAACATTTACAGCCAATACAGGCTATTTACCATAGTAAATATATAGTTTTTAAAGCTTTTTAACAGTTATCAAGGTTCAGCCGAAAATCTCACCAAAGTTGGTTATCAAACAACCAACATTTATCAATCGATTCGATGGACGGCGGCGATCCTAGAGGCAAAGTTGCTCAGAATGAGGAGCTCAACCACGTGGTATGAATTTTGTGGGCGTGTGCGAAATATTGCATGATACACGATGGTTTGAGCACACGAAGGCTGATTTCTTTTGAATTTCTCACAGGCCTCGATGAGCCTTGAGTTTCATTCCGATCGGCCTCCGTTGACCTTGTCTGATAGCTGCTTAAACTTCATTGGCCAATGGCAGACACGTTTTTCGCGCTACGTCCGTGTCCTCATACACAGTCATGGCGCCTCAGACAAAGACACTTCATGTCAATCGTCAAGTCGATCAGACTAACGGTGAAGTAGTTATAGCCAGTTTTTTTCCGTTTACAGCGCCACCAAGTGGCCAGTCGCCGCATCCTTTTTCACGCGACCACAGAACGAGCTCTTACGTCTGTGTTTAGTGAAAATATCTCATTCCGTTCACAAGTGGCTCCGGCCACTAGGGCTGGGCGATATAGCCTCAAAATTATATCACGATATTTCAAGAATATTTGCTCAATCACATCAAGAGACAAAAAAAACACTTCTGTAACAATAAAACAGTTTGCCAAGTACATTAAATACATGTACAAACACACTCAACTTGCATCGATATCACATAAAACTAAACATTTCCTCTACACCGTTTACAATTTCTTAGCTAATGTCGACATTTTCAGCTTTCATAATGTTACGGATCCCTGATCTTCCCGCTCAACCGTAGCAATGTAAGCTTAAAAACAAAACGAGGAACATTTAAAAAAGCACTTTTGGCCTGGAAGACTAGTCTCCTCCAATAAGTGCAAAACACTTTCATTTTCTCATATTTGCAGCACCACCTCTTTTTGGGCATTGTGCAAATTAGTGACAGGTTCAAGCAGGAAGTGAGACTGGAAGAACCGACGACTCGTTTCAGGAAGTTCAGAATCGCTTCTTTTGGGAGACAAAATTTATCTGATCTTTAATCTCTGAAATTTTGAAACTTTTACATTCACAATCTGCATGAAAGGTAATGTCCAAAAAAAAAAAGCATAACAGACTTGAAGAAAGTCGCTACTTTAAGTTTAAGTAACAGATTTCTAATACTGTACAAATAAAAGATTCGCACACGTACCATAAAGTGCCGGTGTTACTCATGTGAAATACAGATCCACAACCAGCATGGCATTAACGCGGCTTTTGGGACGCGGATAAAACAGTCCGTGTACGCTCAGCCTGCCATTTATAAATAAATAAACAGAGGCATGAATAAATAATACAAATAATAATAATAAATAAAAAGCCAGTGTGCACTCCCCAAAAGCAGAGTAAGATGCCGCAGAGGTGGTTTCAGATGGCATGAGTTGTGATGATTCGGTCCCCAGAAGTTGTTGCAGTCCAGAGGAAAGTACGGGACATTATATGGGGATTTCGAGACGCTTTGGTACAGTGTGGCACCCGTGAATATGAAACGTGCTTCTCATCTGAAAGGCTGGAGAGACGACTGTATCTTCCATCAGTATATCTCAGGAGGCTTCCCAGCTCATCCACAGTCTGGATCCAGTACAGCCATCCTGAATGTTTTTTTTTTGCCAGGACTTATGAAATAGGCGTCATATTTTGCTACAAAAAAGAAAAGGTTAAAGAGATGTGAGTTCTGCACTTCGAATCAAATGAACCTGTGAATTATTATTTGAATCATTTTATTCTGTTATTAGAATATAAAGTATAAAGGAGCATAAGTATTATATATTATTATATGATTAAATGTTCGAATTCACAAAGCTGCATATGAGAGAAGACAGTTTGAGAAAGTGTTTTTGTGCAAAGTGACAAACGAATCAAAAGAATTTGATTCCGTTCAAATGAACCAATTCACCAATTCAAGGAATCAGAATTCCTAATGCTACATGTTAACATGAGAGTGTTCTTTATGCAGTGTGACATTAAAAAAGATCAAATGACCCTGTGAATCTTTATTTCAATCATTTGATTCAGATAAACTGTTTGAATTACCAGTGCTACATACAGTATGTGAGAGGTTTAAGAAGGTAAGAATGAGTATTTAATGTGACATTTAAAAAAAAAAAAAAACCTGCAAATCCTTTTTTGAATCACTTGGTTCAGTTAAACTGTTCAAATGAACCAATTCACTAAAATGAAACAGAATTCCCAATGCTGTCAGAGAGTTAATGCAATGTTTTTTATGCAATGTGACATTAAAAACATCAAATTAACCTTTATTTGAATCACTTGATTCAGATAAACTGTTTGAATTCCCAGTGCTACATATGTGAGAGGACAGTTAACAAAGTGTTTTATGCAATTTGATTCAGTTAAACTGTTCGAATGAACTAATTCACTTAGAGGAAACAGAATTCCTAATGCTACACATGTGACATTAAAAAAAACTTGAATAAAACCGTGAATCATTTTTTTTTAATCACTTGATTCAGATAAACTGTTTGAATTCCCAATGCTACATATGTTTTAGAAAACTGCCAATATGAACGATATCATGGTTTTTATTGTAAATACATTAATTGTGCTCAGTTTAAAGGATTAGTTCAGGCGCCATCTAATACACTACCGTTCAAAAGTTTGGGGTCAGTAAGATTTGATGTTATCGATGTTCAACAAGGCTGCATTTGTTCAAAAAATACAGTAAAAACGGTAATATTCTGAAATATTATTACAATTTCAAATAGCTATTTTTTATTTAAATATATTTTAAAATGTAATTTATATCCAGTGATCAAAGCTGAATTTTCAGCATCATTGCTCACATGATCCTTCAGAAATCATTCTGATATGGTGATTTGCTGCTCAAGAAATATTTATGATTATTATTATTATTATTATCAAAAGTTGAAAAAAAGACCCAAAAGCACCATATAAATATCTTACAAAAAAAAAATGTGTTCAGGAATCAAACTGATCCAGATTGAATTCAACACACTGATTCAATGAATCGGTTGCCGCGGTTCAGAAGATGAAAGAAGATTATCAGTGAACAGCAACTTGCTCTAACTATTTTTATGGTGCCTCGCTTCAAAATGTCTCTTTTTATGTCGCACATGAGAAATTACGCCATATTTATGTGTGACAAAATAAGGACAGAGTGTTCATTTGAGGGCGAGCTCTCACAATTACTGCTAAAAGGCGTCATTGTCCATAATCTAAATCTTCTCATCGCAAGCTTTTATTGCCAAAGCCTGATTGTGATAGACTGCACTTTTAAACCGATATTTCACCCCAAGGCGATTCCAGTAATGGCAAATCTCATACAAACCCAATGACATCCATTTTACAACATTATGCATTTATAAACATTGTTAAAATAGTTTACATTCCTCACATTACAAACTTCCCTTTAAGTGGTTGGTTTATAGTATCGCAAAGCCTAGTCATTTTCCAGCGTGTTTCTGAAGCTCCCGACGCCACATGAAAAGACATATGGTTACTCAAATGTCAAAAAACTCAATTAGTCACTTTATTGCAAGGTCATTTATATGTAAAGCAGATAATTAAAACTACAGCCCCAGAACAACACTGCAACAAAACGGCAATTAATAACGGGAAACAATGGAGATCAGTCCGGATCCTCACGCGATTTTCTTCATGCAGCTCAGCGTGAAACACATCAAAGGCACTGAACATTAAACAAAGCTAAATTTACCGCATGCTTGGCCCTGCATTTACTAAACATGGCAATAACATTCAACAGTCAGATGTTGACTGCAAACATATTGCTCTGCTCTTTCATACGCACACAAAATATAACGATGATGTGCATATATTTGAGTTTAAGTTCGAAATATCTTTGGTGTTGGGAGGAATCTCGTTTGTAAAACTAAAATAATAATTTAAAAAATTATATCAACACGATCATATGGCTCTGATTATTATGATACCGTAAAGCGTTGGAAAACCGGGTCTGGACCACAAGGAAATATTGTGACTTCAATTTGTGGTTTCATTATAGAAAACGGAGACACTTCCTCAACTGTCCTAATGTGCTTTTCTGTAAGTGCACTAGAAAATCATTAGGATTCTTGTCTGCAGCTCGGTTTGTTTTATTTCTGCAAATGATATTCGATCTCATAATCACAGGCTGGACATCAACCAGAGACAATGATTTAGAGAAATTGGGTTCTGGACTATCCATCAAAACTATGTGTGCATTTAACGTACGCGCAAAAATTGGAAAATCACAGAAAACAATTGTGAAATGAAGCAGCGTTTCCATCTCATGTGTTCAAGAGAACAAAATCCTCACTTTTTCCTCAATAAAGCTTCTAACTTACTGCTTATTAATAGTTAGTAAGGTAGTTGTTTAAGTTTAGGTATGATAAGGTATTAATACTAATAAAATGCAACTAGATATAAAAATTGAGAATTGTTCCCCATACTAAAATGTTAGTATTTTTTTCTCAAAATGTGCATAGAAATAGGTGGACGGAAACATAGCTAAAGACAGCCGATCCAGTGTTATTACCAACGCTGATACTTGTGAAATGCAGCATTTCTTAACATGACGGATGTTTTTGGAGCCGAGAAAGGACTGAGTTACATGTTACATTATAGCATGACTTGTAATAATTGTAACGATCGTCAGCTGAAGTGCCCTGGGCAACCTCTAGAGGGCACTTCACTTTGGACTATACACCACACACTCACACTCTCATTCATTCACACGGACTACATTTCCCATAAGCCTCATAACCCAGTCACTGATTACCGCATCAGCTGCACCTCATCACCCGCACCACATATAAGCACCATTCTCACATTACACAATCTGCGAAGTCTTGATTAGGTTCCCTGTCAGTTCTGAGCGTTATTTCCCGTGTCTTGTTTTCCTGGTTCTGTTTCCTGCCTGTCTGTCCCGGTTTTGATTGTTTGCTGCCTATCCTGTTTGACTCACTGCATTGGATTACTGGACTGTTGTTTGCCTGCCGCCTATACCGACCCCTCGCCTGTTTACTGACCACGAACCTGCTTATATTCCTGTTTGCCACTGTTTGACCCTGCCTGTTACGACCATTCTGTTTTCTAATAAAGCATGCAATTGGATCTCATGCCGCTGACTCGGCCTTCATTACAATAATAAACAATAAAATGACATGCTCATTGTTGGCTATGAATAAAATGTGAATATCCAGTCCTATATTGAGACAGTAGCTAGTAAAATACTCAGAATTGAAAGTAAAGTCAACGTGCGAATTGCTTTTCACAACACATGTTCATTATGGGATGCATTTCTGAGTGAAACAGGATGTTTAAAAAGCAGTTAGAAACACTTCAAACTACTAAAATGTATAATATATATATATATATATATATATATTATATCCTATTATTTTTTATCATTATAAATTATATCATTATACACATAAAATGTAATCATACTTTCTGATCACGTTTTTGAACAATTTGGGTGACATGAATAAACTAATCATAATTGATGAACAAAAAAAATGTAACTAAAAACAAAAATTACACATTTTAAATTTATATAGCTACATTGAAAACAGGCACATAAAAACAAACGGCGGCATTTAACTAAATATTTCACAATAAAAAGATCTAAATGCTGATGTACTGATGAATCAGTTCATACAGATGAACCGATTCACACCAATGAATCAGATTTTTCAATGCAACAACGTAAGGATGAACACTTTCCTCGTTTTGTCTGCGTGAGATTCTCCAGCTTTGTTGTTGTTGAGCTGTTAAAGCTCCGCCCTCTTCTGGAGCAGCAGCTCATTTGCATTTAAAGGGACACACACACAAAAACTGTGTGTTTTTGCTCACACCCAAATAGGGGCAAATCTGTGGGGGTTTTTGAGCTGAAACTTCAGACACATTCTAGAGACATTATATTACATTATATTGTGAAAAGGGGCATAATAGGTCCCCTTTTAAATGTAAAACTTACCGGTCTACATGAATAAGTTGGATTTGACAACAAGCATGTCGAATTAAAACTAGAAAGATAATCCAGCACAGCTGTGCACGTGTCAATTAATGTGAAGCAGGCCTGCCTCTCTACAACAAAACTGTTGTCTGGAATGAATGACGTCACTGATCTGTCAATCTCGAGTCTGTCCTTCCTGAAGCTAATTCTCAGTGTACAGCAATAAAAACTCTGCATATTTGTGCAGATGGCTGTTTTTACAGGAGTCTACTGTGTAAGAACACAGCGCTGATTCAGTGTGTCTGCCAGGGGCGCGGAGCGTTCAGAGGCACGAGCTCCGCTAACACAGCCGTCCCGCACCTGCCTCCCAAACACTTTAACAGGCAATTATCCCACCAACAGGACCAATCAAACCCCTGGCCAACTCACACAAACTACAGACTGACCGAGAGAGAGGGAGAGGCTCTAAAACTTTACTCAAAAAGAAGCTACATTATTGGTTTACTTTTTATCTGAGCTCCACTTTTCCCTCAATTTTCAGGTCAACATTTAGACCAATAAATGTGTGCAATTAAAAAGTATTTAAATATAAACACACACACACACACTGTGAAGTAAATACTACACACAGAAAATGTAATTTCTACATTAAATAATTCAGTTCAGCGTAAATATCAACGTAATAAAATTAAGTAAAACCAACTCATTATTCTGATACCGGTGTTCCCATCATGCACTGGCTCTTTTCGCTGTTTTCCAGCTGTTTTTACACAGTTTTATCGTTATTTTTGTTGTTAGGTTCATTAACTTACCATCTGGAATTCATTTTCTACTCAAAATGACACATTCATACTCAAAAAATATCGGTCTCTGTGTTCGGGTGGGTTCCACATTATTTATGTACAGATCTACTGCGGTATTTACTTAGATGTTAAAGTAAAGCGTGGCTTAATTCAGTGTGATATAGTCTGAATAAAAACATGTACTTGAAACAGAGTATTGCGAAATTAACTTAAAATGAGTGAGTGGAAATATACTGTACATAATCTGGCCTTATTCTCTTTGTTAATTTTACATAACTTAGTTAAGAAGATTTTTCACATGTAGAATGAAGTAAATGTTACTTTTGTCAGTAGATGTAGAACTTTAAAGGGTTCCGTCTGACAGTTCAGTGTAATTTTTGCCAAGTACGTCATACTATGTCCTGGATCGACATGTTTTGTTGATCCTGGAAGAACATTCCTGCCCAAAAACAACCCCAACCCTGTCCCAGTTACTTTTAAAATGTATTTCACTACAGATTACAAAATACATGCTTAAAAAAGTCATTTGTAACATATTTTGTTACATTACTCAAGTTTAGTAACTTAATCTAAATACTTTAGAATACTTTGGAATACTAATAAATATGTAACACACACAAAAAAGGTTTTTATCTCACAATTCTGAATTTTTTCTCAGAATTGCATGATATGAAGTTGCAATTGCGAGTTATAAAGTCAGAATTATGAGATATAAACTCGAAAAGAAAGAATTGCAAGCAAAGAAGTTGAGATCTAAATTTCACAAATGCAAGAAAAAAAGTCAGTATTGCAAGTTTTATCATGCAATTCTGACTTTATAACTTAGAGTTTATATCTCCGAATTATGACTATAACTTGCAATTGTGAGTTTTCATCTCCCAATTCTGAGAAAAAAAAGTCAGAATTTTGAGATAAAAAGTCGCAATTACCTTTTTAGCAGTTACAAAGGGACTCAAACAACTATCACAAAACATGAAAACAGTCGTGGATCATCCAGTGATGACAGGACAGTAAAGATTCAAGTACATTTTATAAATTCTGTGTTGTGTGAAATAGATCCCTCTTATTTTGTTAAAATGTTGCATATTCTGCAAGGATTCTGAACAGAAATGCTCAGCTTTTTCAGACGGTCAGCAATCATCAATTGCTGTTTAATTAATTTGCCCGTCACAGTTTACATTGTTTAAATGACATTAAAATTCAAAGCAATCAGGATGTAACTGTAATCTGATTCCCACCCATTTAAAACTGTAATGAAAACCAGTGACTCAAATGTTGTATTTTAAATACGTAACTAAGTTACATGTATTTCATTACTGCCCATAACTTCCCCCTGAAACCCGAGGGAAAGGTGAATAACATTATGTATAAGCCCCGAACCCCTGTTGGAAGACTAAACTTGGCATTAACTGTAAACCTATCCCTCAAATCTGATTGGTTGACTGGAATGTTGTTCCGGGATGAAAAAGGAGGATGGTGAAATCATGACACTTCACACACAGAACCCTTTCGTGCTTCCCATTATGGGATTTAGTTTTATTTCATTTTTGATTTTAACTCAATTTTATTAATTAAAAGGTCTGTAAACATACTTTATAACAAAAAAAAAAAATAACCTGTTAAACATGAAAGTATTACGCGATCATTTAAGACATTTCTCGTTATATAGAACATAAAAAGGTTTTTTTTAAAATTGAGAACGCTGGAGTTCGTAAAAAAAAAATTGTTGGTTTAACTTAATTTTAAGTTCATTGAAATTAAATATTTGAGTTAATACAATGAAGGCAATTGGTTTCATCATCAGAAAGTCAAAAAATCACGTTATATGAACCACATTAATTATTGAAGTTGATTTGACAAAAGAAAAAATGTTGTAATAAAAAATCATGAAAATATTTTCATTTGATAATAATTTTCATGTTATAAGTATATATATTCGATACCCATGTAAAAAAAAAAAAAAGATGAAATGTATTTTTTATTGAATAAAAATGTAACACTGAAAAATTACATTTTGGGATGTATGGCTTAATTTATATAATATACAATATGAAATATAACTACTAATTTATTATTATTTATCATAATATAAGTGTATTTCAATTATTGGAAAGCTTTCTTTAACGAATACTGCTTATTTATAATCTGTAATCTTACAAGTAAAGAAAAATATACCTGATACCATACGTGATTCCAATATATTGTATAACTTCTATAAAAATAATAATATAAAAATTAATGGCATAATAATAACAAATTAAAGCATAATCAAACCTTTATTTAATATTTAAACTTTCTGTTCAAATCAACATCAGTCTAAATAAAGCACTAACTCTGACCTCTCGTGCAATTACATTAATAAATAAGTATGAGAATATTTAATAAACAATGCGGCAGGCAAGGAATTATTACTCATTTCTCGTTATATTTGATCTACAGATAGATGGCAATGAATTATACAGAAACGTGGCCTGAGGAGAACAGCTGAACTCATTTTTAATTGTTCATCACGAAACAAACGATGGCTTTCAAGAAGACCTGTTGACCTAAAACAAATCGCCATCTAAGATCGAGCACTTCCCATGAAAGAGAAGCTCATTCAAATGATTAAAAATTAAAGGGGGATCTTTCTCCTGGAAGCCATTAAGCTCAAGCGAGAGAAAGAGACCGACAGAGTCACTACAGGACAGATTCATTTTCCTCAATGCAAATCAAAAACATATTCATTAGTATCACAAAACCAACATGCAAATCTCCACCACTTGAAACGCTATGACTAAATATGTACAAGAACATGAACAGAGGAGCCATCTGGTCCCACATTTGGAGGATTCTCTCTTCCCTTTTTTTTTTTCCTTTTAAATCTGGAAACCATTCTCTGTTGCCTTTCCTTTTACGCCTGGCTGCTTGAAAGCTGTGGAGAGTCAGATTAAGCCACTAGTTAAGGATGACATCCAACGATAAGCCAAGTTTTCAGCGCATTTACGTCCTCTCTAAGTTCAAACAGCACTGACACTAAATAACATGTCTTGCCATGCAAGAAATGCACTGACATACCAACTGAGAGTCAGTTTGGAGAAAATCAAACCTCGGAGAAATATAAAAACAGAGAGAGGGAACGCATGACCAGGGCTGGGTGGGTCACTTTTAAAATGTATCTCACTACAGATTACAAAATACATGCTTTAAAAAGTCATTTGTAACGTATTTCGTTACATTACTCAAGTTTAGTAACTTAATCTAAATACTTTAGAATACTTTGGAATACTAATAAGTGTGGAACAAACACAAAAAAGATCATTGCAAGTTTTTATCTCACAATTCTGACTTTTTCCCTCAGAATTGCGTGATATAAAGTTGCAATTGTGAGTTATAAAGTCAGAATTATGAGATATAAACTCACAATATTGAGAAAAGTCAGAATTATGAGAAATAAACTCACAATATTGAGAAAAGTCAGAATTATGAGATATAAACTCGCAATATTGAGAAAAGTCAGAATTATGAGAAATAAACTCACAATATTGAGAAAAGTCAGAATTATGAGATATAAACTCACAATATTGAGAAAAGTCAGAATTATGAGAAATAAACTCACAATATTGAGAAAAGTCAGAATTATGAGATATAAACTCGCAATATTGAGAAAAGTCAGAATTATGAGAAATAAACTCACAATATTGAGAAAAGTCAGAATTATGAGAAATAAACTCACAATATTGAGAAAAGTCAGAATTATGAGATATAAACTCACAATATTGAGAAAAGTCAGAATTATGAGAAATAAACTCACAATATTGAGAAAAGTCAGAATTATGAGATATAAACTCGCAATATTGAGAAAAGTCATAATTATGAGATATAAACTCGCAATATTGAGAAAAGTCATAATTATGAGAAATAAACTCACAATATTGAGAAAAGTCAGAATTATGAGAAATAAACTCACAATATTGAGAAAAGTCAGAATTATGAGAAATAAACTCACAATATTGAGAAAAGTCAGAATTATGAGATATAAACTCGCAATATTGAGAAAAGTCATAATTATGAGAAATAAACTCACAATATTGAGAAAAGTCAGAATTATGAGAAATAAACTCACAATATTGAGAAAAGTCAGAATTATGAGATATAAACTCACAATATTGAGAAAAGTCAGAATTATGAGATATAAACTCACAATATTGAGAAAAGTCAGAATTATGAGATATAAACTCACAATATTGAGAAAAGTCAGAATTATGAGATATAAACTGACAAACTAAATTCACAATTGCAAGAAAAAAAAATAGTATTGCAAGTTCATATCTCCAAATTTTGACTTTATAACTTGCAATTGTGAGTTTAAATCTCACAATTGTGAGAAAAAGAAGTCAGAATTGTGAAACACAAACTCACAATTGTGAGGGAAAAAAAACAACAAATTGTGAGAAAAAGTTGCAGTGACGAGTGAATTATAAAATGACTCACAAAACATGAAAACAGTGGAAAACATGAAACTTAACTCTTTTTCAGACGGTCAGAGTCAGAGAATCACCAATCGCTGTTTAAATGACATTAAAATTCAAAGTAATCACTTTGGTAATCTAAAACACTTTTCAGATGTAACTGTAATCTGATTACCACCCATTTAAAATGTAACTGTAATGAAATACAGTCACTCAAATTCTGTATTTTAAATACGTAACTAAGTTACTTGTATTTCGTTACTCCCCAACCCTGCACATGCATAAGCAGAAATCTGTAGTGAGGACGGATAAAACTGTGCAAGTGATCAGGAACCTTATTTAATTCATTTCTGAACCTTCAGTTCTGCTGCTTGAGTTTTGCTTTGAGCTTCTTTGGAAACTTCTTCAGGTCATCATACTGGACTCTGTGTTCATTAAAGCACCAGCAAATATATGGTTTTCTTGTTCGCTGGCTTACGTTAGAAAAGCTATATAACTGATTGTTAGCTAGAGAGAGCAAAGGGGAAAAAATGGGAGTAAAAAACAAGATTAATGTCAGTGTTCAACTGCGTTAATCTCAGAGAATAAACAGAATGAGGATAATATACCTGACATGTGTAACATTAACTGAATGAATATACTAACCAAAAGCGAGAACGAGGAGGGTTATGTCTTGTCCGCTATATTTATTTACAAAAAAACGACTTAATTACAAAAACACTGTCCTTCTGTATCAAAAAAGTATATACTTGTTAGAGAAATATGGATTCATATACACACATAAAAATGGTTATCCAGCCGTGTATTTGGATAGTTGACATGTAACTTTTTTATATAAGAATATATATGTTTCCACAAAAATATTACAATCTATTCCCCTAAAACTCATCTTTGATAATCAAAATGACATATTTATAAATTGTCTTAAAGTTTGATGTAACTCTACACCCTTGCTTCATTTAGTATACGTGGAATCATGAATATGCAAATTAGCCCCCGTCTCCACCCAATCGCAGCAGCTCAGATTACCTGATTCACTCGCTCATCTGTAGTAAATGTTACACAATTGCAAATGGAAATATTGGTTACCTAAAAATGTAAGTTCTGTCATTAATTCCTCGTGTCGTTCTACACTCGTAAGACCTTCGTTCATCTTCAGAACACAAATGAAGATATTTCTGATGAAATCCGATGGTTCAGTGAGAAAGACAGAAAGATAATTTACGCTTTAAACCCCCAGAAAGATGCTAAAACATATTTAAAACAGGTCATGTGACTACAGCGGTTCAACCTTAATATTATAAAGCGACGAGAATGCTTTTTGTGCGCCAAAAAAGCAAAATAACGACTTTATTCAACAATATCTAGATGGTCGATTTCAAAAACTGATTCATGAAGCTTTACGAATCTTTTGATTCGAATCAGTGATTCGGAGTGTGAATCAAACTGCCAAAGTCATGCAAACCACTGAAATTTCGAAACGTTTCGAAACACTTATGGAGTAATGAAGCCTCGTTTACTGAAATCACGTGACTTTGGCAGTTTGGCAATAGAGACTCACTGAACCATCGGATTTCATCAGAAATATCTTCATTTGTGTTCTGAAGATGAACGAAGATCTTACGGGTGTAGAACGACATGATGGAGAGGAATTAATGACTGAATGTTCATTTTTAGGTGAACTAACACTTTAATTCAGCCATGTTTGAACCAGAAACTAATCCAGAAGAGAAAGAGAGAATTATACAAGCAGGTTCGTCTTCAAGTCCACGTATCAAAATGGTAAAAAAAAAAGGGTAAAATCGCACATGGTTTGTCTGAAAGCATATTAAAAACACCAAACAATGTTAAAAACTTGAGTTTCACCACAGGTGTTTTTATTAACACTGATAATAATCATAAATGTTTCTTGAGCATCAAATCATCATATCAGAATGATTTCTGAAGGATCATGTGACACTGAAGACTGGAGTAATGATGCTGAAAATTCAGCTTTGATCACTGGATATAAATTACATTTTAAAATATATTCACATAGAAAACTGCTATTTTAAATTGTAATTATATTTCACAATATTACTGTATTTTTAATCCAATAAATGCAGCCGCGGTGAGCATAGGCGTATTTCAAAAACATAAATCTTACAAGCACTTAAATAAATTAGTTGGCAATAAGTAATTAGATGGAGTATGGCAAGATCCTTCGCTTAGCAAGATACATCAGCTTAGTATTTAATACAAGTCTATTTAATGTGTGTGTGTGTGTGTGTGTGTGTATTCCCTACATTATGGGGACCAAATGTCCCCACAGGTATAGTAATACTAGTAAATTTTGATCTTGTGGGGACATTGTTTTTTTGGTCCCCATGAGGAAACAAGCTTATAAATCATTCAGAATTATCTTTTTTGAAAATGTAAAAGTGCAAAACATTTTGTGTGATGGGTAGGTTTAGGGGTAGGGGTAGTGCAGGGGGACAGAATGTACAGTTTATACAGTATAAAAACCATTACGCCTATGGAATGTCCCCATAAACCATGAAAACACAACATGTGTGTGTGTGTGTGTGTGTGAGAGTGTGTGAGTGTGAGAGTGTGTGTGTGTGAGTGTGTGAGAGTGTGTGTGTGTGTGAGAATGCACATTTTTGTGATTTGTATAATATCATGTGTATTACACTGGTATTACGACGTAACCATGTTTTATGAGGACATTTCATGCGTCCTCATCTTTCAAATAGCTTTAAAAACATACTAAACAATATTTTTATTAAAAATGTAAAAATGCAGAATGTTTTCTGTGATGGGTAGGTTTAGGGATAGGGGTAGTGTAGGGGGACAGAATGTACAGTTTGTACAGTATAAAAACCATTACGCCTATGGAATGTCCCCATAAACCATGAAAACACAACATGTGTGTGTGTGTGTGTGTGTGTGTGAGAGTGTATGTGAGTGTGCACATTTTTGTGATTTGTATAATATCATGTGTATTACACTGGTATTACGACGTAACCATGTTTTATGAGGACATTTCATGCGTCCTCATATTTCAAATAGCTTTAAAAACATACTAAACAATATTTTTATTAAAAATGTAAAAATGCAGAATGTTTTCTGTGATGGGTAGGTTTAGGGGTAGGGGTAGTGTAGGGGGACAGAATGTACAGTTTGTACAGTATAAAAACCATTACGCCTATGGAGTGTCCCCATAAAACATGAAAACACAACGTGTGTGTGTGTGTGTGTGTGTGAGAGAGAGGGAGAGAGAGCGGGTAAAGAGGAACCACATGGCCATCTGAATGGTAACAGAAGATCATGTAAATCATTTAAAGAAGTCTGTGCCCAAATTAGGTGTCGGCCTGCGCATGAGAGAAAGAAGAATGCGTTACATCACAGACAGCGACAACGTGGGCACAGCTGGTGGAGTCTGGCTGCTGTGAGTCTCCAGAGAGAGATTTACCCTGCGTCTGGCACGAGGACATCAGAACTGGATGATCTGCCTTTCCCATAAACGTCTCCTCCCTCCCAGTGCCGGTCAGCGGGGGTGTCAGCGATGGCACGTATCTCATCAGTCACGCTGGGCTCGGTCCGCCAAGACTGCGCCCGGTGGAGACGCAACCCTTTTTCTCTTCCTCCACCCTAACACCGCCTTAATCCAACCAGCTTCACTTTTAAGGAGGACCTATTATGCTTTGTATACATCCTTTATTGTGTAATGTTGCTGTTTGAGCATGACAAGACTATTTGAAGCGTTCTTCACAGTATTCCTCATTTAAATAATTCATAAAGGGGCGGGGCCTGGTTGAGTTAGTTGAAACTCAAGGTAAGGGGCGGGACATTTCCCAAACACAACACACCGCTCCAGCCGACCAATCAGAGCACATTGTGCTTTTCAGAAGGCGGGGCTTCATAGACACAGGAACTAAACAGAGCGTTACTGACAGACTGGGAAGAGAGGAGCTGCACAATGGAGGATATGAGGAAAATAGTCAACATTCAAGTAGGAAAACCAGAATGATTTGCATTTGTCAGACACGAATCAGTCTGTGCGGCGCCGCACGAAGTCGAACTCACCTACTGTCTGTTGTCTGGCAGGCGACAAGAAGCACGAATGAGAGCGAAAGAAACAGAGAAGGAGAAAGGATATGTTATACCCAGTATGTTAAATTCATCTCTTTCTTCATTCTCATTTTGGAGCAGCAGACGGCCAAAAATCGCACTCAGCTACTTCAGGCTGCCTTTTAACCCCGGCCAACAGGGCTGGACCCACAGGCATCAGAGGAATCAGACGGAGTGGAAAGCCGTCGCTCAGCCCCTAATTTGTTTACGTGCCGATTTTACTCATACGAGGGCTGAAAACGCGAGGGCTACACGGCCAAACGGCTTTTATCCCGCTCACCCCAGCTGACTTTACCACAGACAGCCTGTAGTTTTCAACAGCCGCAGTTACTTGCACCGTAAACACACACACACACACACACACACACACGCACACACACACACACACGTACATCACAGACAGAGATAGACAGACCACAGGCCACTGTCTGCCAGAAAAGACATATTCAGGGAGCTTGAGGGATCTCAAAGACAGTATTATGAGACACCTGATGGGTATACAGGGCTCTTAAAGTAGTATTTGGACACTTCATGTAAAATATCATTTCATTAGATATCGAAATTAGTTATTTTTAATTATTTTTAACTGTTTTCTTCAAGTTCATGCAGGTGTTCACAGGTGTACTTCATCACATTAATTATGAACATAACCCATAAAAATTGTTCTAACCCAGCGGTTGGGTTAAATATTTGCCCACATGTTGGGTAGTTTTATTTAACTCAACTATTGTTTAAAAATGACTGTATGTCTGGATTAAAATGAACCCAAAATATGTTGGAAATTAAAAATCAGACACATAATTACTAGAGACAACAATAATAATCAAAATATGAACATTTATTAATAATAAATTTAATTATAATTAATATTATAATTATTATATTATTTTAAAATATTGTTTAATTATTATTCATTAATTGATCATTTATTAAACATGTAAACAAATGTTAATTTCCAGCATACTTTGGGTTTATTTTAATTTAAGCAAGAAATACAGTAATTTTTAAGCACGTTCAGTAAGCATTTAACCCAATCGCTGGGTTTGTCCATTTTCAACCCAACTTGTGTTGTTTTTAACCCAGCATTTTTTTTATAGTGTATAATAATCTTCTTTTTGTGAAATATTTAGCTTGAAAAGTAAAGACTTTTACAAAAGAAAAAAAAAAGTATATTTTAAATAAACACTGTTCTTTTGAACTTTCTATTCATCAAATAATCCTGAAAAAAAGTCTATCATGGTTTCCAACTTTATTTATGATAATAATAATCATAAATGTTTCTTGAGCAGCAAATCGACATATGAGAATGATTTCTGAAGGATCATGTGACACTGAAGACTGGAGTAATAAAGATTTACAGTAATATTTCGCCATTTTTGATTAAATAAATGCAGTCTTACATAAATATATGTAATATATATAAATATATTATATATAAAGTTATGCCAAACTTCTGAACATTGCATATTCCTCAAAAAAAAAGTAGTATTTTATACATAATGCAGTGACATTAATACAAGTTCAAGAATGCAACCTCTTTCCATCCCAGATTAAAGGGGAAAAAACGAAGTTTAAAATAATAAATCGCTTAAATACAAATCACAATTTCAAGAAATAAAGTTGCAATTATGAGAAATAAGATGCAACTGTAAATATGACATCTCAAGTGTGAGATACAATGTAGCATTTACAATATATAACCGTCTAAACTCACGATACTGTATACACAAGCACACGATCGCATCCTTCATGATGTAATGACCGTTTGCCTTTTCTAACTCTCGACAAAAAACATGCTGTCGTTTGTTCCGTCCTCCCTTCATCCCCACGCATCCATGGGGACTGTTGTGGGTGAGTGTGCTTTTTGTAAAGTCTTAGCCTTACAAAAACACTTCCAAAAGGCTGGCCGTGGATCACAGCGCCCATGGGCAACGCTCAAAACTGCAATTGAATGCCCTCTAAGAGCTAATAGTGATCAAATGAAAACAGTCCCTCAGGGACTGTCAGCTAAAGCAGAACAAACGCTGTTCTCGCATGAATGTGAGTCAAGGACGCTCATGTAAAGCATGTACAGGTGGATGTTCGGAACACTTCAACAAGGTGCCGCTTCACTTTAACAGGAGAGATTTGTGCGTTTGAGAACATGTGCAAATCCAGTCGTGATAGATGGACGTTTGACAGGTTTTTTTCTTCAGAACGTAAAACATGAGCATTTATGGCTCAACTTTTTATTCACTCTATAAAATGCTGGGTTGAAAACAACTCAAGTTGGGTTAGAAATGAATAAACCCAGCTGTTGGGTTAAACGTTTGACCCAACCTGCTTTGGAGTTTTAATTAACTAAACTTTTGATTAAAAATTACTGTATTTCTTGCTTAAAATGAACCCAAAATAGGTTGGAAATGAACATTTGTTGTTATGTTTAATGAATAATAATCAGACAATAAACATTATTAAATTTGCTTATTAATAAATGTTCACATTTTGATTATTATTGTTGCCTCTAGTTGTGTCTGATTTGTAATTTCCAACATATTTTGGGTTCATTTTAAGCCAGATAATAGTTGAGTTCAATAAAACTACCCCGCATGTGTGCAAATATTGAACCCAACCACTGGGTTAAAACAACCCAATTAAAAACAACCCAAGTTGGGTTGAAAATGCACAAACCCCAGTGATTGGGTTGTTTTAACCCATCAGTTGGGTTCAGTGTTTGTACACATGCTGGGTAGTTTTATTTAACCCAACTATTGTTTAAAAATTACTGTATTACTAAAACTCAAAGTATGTTGGAAATTAACATTTGTTTATATGTTTAATAAATGAACAATTAATGAATAATAGTTAAACAAACATTTATTAAATTGATTATTAATAAATGTTCACCTTTTGATTATTATTCTTGCCTCTAGTAATTATGTGTCTGATTTTTAATTTCCAACCAAATTCATTTTAATCCAGACAAATAGTCATTTTTACACAATAGTTGGGTTAGATAAAACTACCCAGCATGTGGGCAAATATTTAACCCAAACACTGGGTTAAAACAACCCAATCGCTGGGTTTGTCCATTTTCAACCCAACTTGGGTTGTTTTTAACCCAGCATTTTTTAGAGTGTATTATTAAAAACATGAATTAAAGAAAAAAAGATGTAAATAATTTTAAATGATTGTTATTTTCAATATTACACTATACACTCTAAACAATGCTGGGTTAAAAACAACCCAAGTTGGGTTGAAAATGCACAAACCCAATGATTGGGTTGTTTTAACCCATCAGTTGGGTTCAATGTTTGTACATATACTGGGTAGTTTTATTTAACCCAACTACTGTTAAAAAATTACTGTATTTCTTGCTTAAATTAAAATAAACCCAAAGTTTGTTGGAAATTAACATTTATTCATATGTTTAATAAATGAAGAATTAATGAATAATTATTAAACAAACATTTATTAAATTGCTTATTAATAAATTTTCACCTTTTGATTATTATTGTTTAATCTAGTAATTATGTGTCTGATTTTTAATTTTCAACCAAATTTTTGGGTTCATTTTAATCCAGCCGTATAGTCATTTTTTAAACAATAGTTGGGTTAAATAAAACTACCCAGCAGGTTGGACAAACATTTAACCCATTCGCTGGGTCAAAACAACCCATTTGCTGGGTTTGTCCATTTTCAACCCAACTTGGGTTGTTTTTAACCCAGCATTATTATAGCGTAGCTTACACAACGATGCACTGCAATAATCAACAGTTTTTAACATTCAAGCACAATTGAATTATTATGCATTATTATTATTATTATTACACATTTGTCCCTGACTGTAAAAAGTGCATCACACAGCCCTCGTCTCCTGCAGCTATATTTGTTGTTCATGCTGTGCTGAAACATTCCTGTGAGGTAAAACACTAGAAACTTTGCTGTGTCTAGTTCACAGCGGTCTACTATTTTCATAAATCCGTTCCAGCAAACAATAACTGTGCCTTTCTAAACATCCTAAACCCGTGTTTCTATGACAGCATGATTCAATTTTGCGAGCACATTACTGCATAATTTCATTTTTTCAAGCGATCCACTCAACTCCACACATGTTTCTTCAATTTGATTATTTCAAACAATAAATAATAAGCACAGGAAGACCAAAAATGGCGAGCCCACATGGCGAATGATGAAGCAATTATGTTTGTTTGTAGATATGCTCACGATATGGGCATCTTCTCTGGAAATATGGCTCAATTACTGCACACCGGGACAAAATGGTTTGATAAAGATATCCTAAGAAGAGCTAAAGATGAAGCAGTGGCCAAAGGCTTTTTAATGAGCCTACAAGTTTGATTAAAGCATTGAAATATGAGGGAAATATTTTATATTTTTTAAATATTTTGAAGGGAAGAAAAAAAACCACTAAACTTGGTTAAGATACACTCTAAAAAAAATGCTGGGTTAAAAACAACCCAAGTTGGTTTGAAAATGGATAAAATCAGCGATTGGGTTGTTTTAACCCAGCGGTTGGGCTAAATGTTGGTCCAACCTGCTGGGTAGTTTTATTTAACCCAACTATTGTTTAAACATTACTATATTTCTGGATTAAAATGAACCAAAAATAGGTTGGAAATTAAAAATCAGAAAACTATAATAGTCAAAAGCAATTTAATAAATGTTATTGTTTAATTATTATTCATTAAACCTATTAATAAATGTTCATTTATTAAACATATTAATGAATGTCAATTCCCAACATATTTTGGGTTGATTTTAATTAAGAAATACAGTCATTTTTAAACAATATTTGAGTTAAATAAAACTACCCAGCAGGTTGGGTCAAACATTTAACCCAAACGCTGAGTTAAAATGTGTTTTTGGGTTAAAAAGTGTATTTATCTGATAAAATTAAAAACTAAAAAATACTTTTTCTATGTAAAAAAAAAAAAAAAAAAATGAATAGAAAAACGATAAACTCACAGATTATTAATTTTTCTTTGTTTATTTCTTGTTTTTGCATATGTTCATCATTTCTTTGTATGACAGCCTGGAAAAAAATTATGTTATGGCACGTTTCATCGCATTATCATCACAAAAAATAATAATAATAAAGCACAATCACACAATATGCTCATAAAATCTTTTAATAATATTTGAATAAGACGTAAATTTTCATCTTTTTGCCACTAATGTAGATACAGAGCAAATTAATCTTCAGGACCTTGTGTGTGTTTTATTATTATTATTATTATTTTTTTTTTTTTTAAATAAGATAATTAAATTATAATAATTTAAAAAAAAAATTATAATAACTTTTTTAATTTATAATATCATAAATTAATAAATAATATTATAACGTTATATTAAAATGTATATGTTTTCATATTAAAACATGGAAAAACTGTGCATTTGTTATAGTTTTCCCGGCTCAAAACAGATCCGCTTTTGTCTCCCAATCCAACAACACATGCGGTGAAGCCATGACATCACCCCTCTTCCTGCGCAAATGACCAGCACTTCCTCTAACGGGCCGGATCTCTAATACGAAAACGCACGAGGGTTGTCATGATCCGCCCGTCTCCTCATGTGATCCCACATGACAGTAAAGATGGGAAAATTCCCTCAGGGATCCCCTCTCTCATGCGGATGTTGGGTGTAATCTCTTCATCTGGATGTGTCACTGACGTACAGTAAGAAAAGCCCTGAACATTGCAGACTTTCAAAAAGCTTTGTGCGGATAAATCCGGAGATGATGGCTTCTAGCCGCCGATGGAAAGGTATTTTCTTCGCGGATGCCATTTCTCTGATGTGCGCACGCACTCGGGAAGTAAAGCTCTGAATGAAATAGTCTTGTCTGTATCTTTGACACGGTAAGTTATTTAGTGACACATCGTATGCGAAAAGAGAAAAACGTCTGCCTGACATCTAGAGAGAGAGAGAGAGACTCAGGAAACTTGGGTTGAAGAACTGAAGGAAAATTCTATTTTGGTTCTCCCAAAAAAAAAAAAAAAAAAGGGGAGTTTGCAAAACACAGACAGTAAGATTCTGTGTGCAATAAAACCCAGAGGAATGTTGGTCCATTTTGTCCACAAAACGACAACGTCATCGGCCAATTTGGTTAAATTTGCTAGAATTAATTTGCTAATTCTCTAGTCCAGGCAGAAAGAGACCAATTCAACTTTAACCAAACATTATAAGAACAGGAAACAACACCCAACGAGCCAATAATCATTTGGTCTGCACATCAAACAGCCTCCAACAGGGTTCCCAAATTCTGTACAGTTGAACAAATAGTCTACTAGTTGGTCTGGGCCTGCTGTGCTTCTGTCTGCTCAGATTACCAGCTCAAGAGTCAGTAAGGCATGACCCATCTGTTCAGTCAGACTGACCCCAGATCTGCAGCGAACACACATTATCTGACTTGATTTCTCACACTAGAGAGTATTTATAGCACCCCCATGTGGACAAATCACGGCTCTGCTCTTCTTGTTAAACATCTATATATTTTCTTTAATCTTTAGTGCTTCCTAGTAAAGCCCGTATTAAATGGAAGAGAGGACAGTAATTATGGTCCGAAATGAACCAGACTAGTGTATTAATAACAAAAGCAGCCGCCTGAATTATGACAGCTAGAGGAACGTAAATGAATCTAGATCTTCTGATCTAGTCGAAATAAATGATTACATACATTGAATTAAGTAGGAATGCTTGTTTAAAATACATCACATATCGCTTCAGGGGTCTCCTGAGGGAAGCATATAGCTGCCGGGGAAATTATGCTAATTCTTCATTGCATTTTTCATAACGTTAAAGTAATGTTTTTCTGTTTTGTTGAATTATGAATGCATGTGATGGTAATGTAAAAAAAAAATTAGGACATATTTTCTGCAGGAGCCACAAAACCTGCCGCCGAATGATGCTTTCCACTGAGGCAACCTGCTAAACACACACACACACACACACACACACACACACACACATTTATGGGGATATTCTACAGACATAATGATTTTTATACTGTACAAACTGCATATTCTGTCTCCTAAACGTACACTTCAAGGAAAACTGCACTTTTACATTTTCAAAATATAAGCTTTAGAAGCTGTTTTACTCATCGGGACCAAAACACACACACACACACATTGTGTTTTCATGGTTTATGGGGACATTCGATAGGCGTAATGGTTTTTATACTGTACAAACTGTACATTCTGTCCCCCTACACTACCCCTACCCCTAAACCTACCCATCACACAAAATGTTCTGCTATTTTACATTTTTAATAAAACATTGTTTAGTGTGTTTTTAAAGCTATTTGAAATATGAGGACGCATGAAATGTCCTCATAAAACACATTTACGTCATAATACCTGTGTAATACACATGACATTATACACATTTGTGTCCTCATAAATCATGAAAACACACACACACTCACTCACTCATGCACACTCTTTCACACACACACACACACACACTCATTCACTCACAGAGACACACACACACACTTGTTGTGTTTTCATGGTTTATGGGGTCATTCCATAGGCGTAATGGTTTTTATACTGTACAAACTGTACATTCTGTCCCCCTACACTACCCCTACCCCTAAACCTGCCCATCACACAAAATATTCTGCTATTTTAGATGTTCAAAAAAGATCATTCTGTATGATTTATAAGCTTGTTTCCTCATGGGGACCAACAAAATGTCCCCACGAGATCAACATTTACTAGTGTTACTGTACTTGTGGGGACATTTGGTCCCCATAACGTAGGGAATACCCACACACACATACACTCACACTTTCTGCATTTCTAATAAAACATTGTTTAGTGTTTTTAAAGCTATTTTAAATATGAGTACTCGTGAAATGTCCTCATATTTCATTTTTTTTTTTTACATTGATTATATTTATTATATTATTGGATTATCATGTAGATCATTTAGAACATATACTCATTATTTTGTAATGATCATTTAAACGTACACGTACCCTTCAAACACATTTTCATTAGAACATACTCCAGTTCCTCATCTTTATATTTTTAAAATTATATTCTACAGATATTTATTGAGCTGTTTTGCTGTTCGCATGTAAACGTAACAACATTACAACGATGACGTCTTTGAGGAAACATGGAAAATCAGACTAAAAGTGCCAGTGTAAAACAGCTGATATGTGGATCAAAGGAAGTCCTTCATAAAGTCCAGCAGGAAAGTTACAGAAACTGACAATCCGTTTATTGACCGGTAACATATTCACGATTCATCGAAAGCATTTTAACAGAACATCAAAGCATAAGCGCTGACTTCTCTCAACAGAGTTATGATAATACAAAGCAATTATCGTATAATTATATAAACCAATCAATTGAAACGTAAACGACATCATCTGATTGCAATTGAGAGATAATAAATGCATTCATTCATGCGTTTTTGATTCATCTTGCACTTTCTCTAGCTTAACTTTTTCTCTTCACCGATGAGTAATGACGGTGCATTACGTCTTTTAACCACTCCTTTAGATTTTTTTAGACACGCGGGTGAAATATCGCCTCTTAAAATGTTTGCGGCTGATCAATTACCGACCTAAAAGATGCTTAAATAATTCAACAAACGCCTTTAAATGAGAACGAAAATCACGGCGATATGTGAAAACAAAAAGGACATAACGAGAATTTAGATACACTGTGACGGAGGAGGAGGAGGAGGAGGAAAGCCCGAGTCATTAAAATGGAACAGTGGCTGTAACACACCGTATCCAACATTTTTTTCCCTTGTCACAGCTCTGGCATATCATATAATGTACAAGTTGTGCTTTTATATACTCTGGCACGGATGCAAAAATAACAACCTCTCAGGTTGGACTGAGCCTAATCACATCGCTCATCTGTTCCCTCGCAGAAGAGCGGCCGAAATAAACGAGCAACGTGCACTTCTATGTTTGGGACGGAAAGAAAATCCTTCTGAAAGGAATAAATACGGGATCTCCGAAGGCTATGGAGAGTCGGGTCCGTAATGCACTTACAGTCAGGGGTTCATCGCTCAATCTGTGATGAAGGGACGCAGGAGTGTGTCCAAACCCATGTGCTGGATCCATTACCTGCGCGGAGGGATGAGTAATATATTCCTATACATCGCTGTATATATTATGTATTTCCTGGCAATGGCACTCCATTGCCAGCATAATAAACATATTATTCTATCCGGCGTAGACAACTGTACTACTATTCAGTTCACTTCTTTAACGGCCACAGGAGCAGCTGGTTTTGATTTGAGGATTGAGTCCGTATATGTGCAACATATGGGCAACAGGTTCGGATGCATTAATAAAATCATCGCAGCAGTTTTCATCATATTAACAGGCACAAGACAAAGGCATGACAGGAGGGTTGAGAGGCGACGCTCGCAAACAGATGCTGAAGAGCTTTCCGTGCCTCTGCAGCTGTGTGACATTTTTAACAATGAAGTGTCGTTTTTATAACGCGTGTAAGTTTTTTAAACAGGTACGGTGGCCGTGAACTGTGTTTAGACACATAGGCGATTCAATTCAATGTAATATTAAAAAAAGTGATGCTTTTCTGAATTATACGGTTGCTTTAAATCAACTGGTCCCAAGGTGATTTTTATAGGCTTTATAGGAGATGCATATGCTAATCACTCAGTATTGCCATCTGATAAATAGTTTTTATGCGATATAAAAGTTTCCTCCAAAAAAGCACTAGGGGGAAAAAATTATATATGTATTAAGTGATTTCATCAAATTCACACACTTGTCCAAACAGACTTACTACATTTAAAAAACAAAACATGTCTAAACAGATTTTGTCTTACTTTTGAACAACATTCACTACCGTATGGAAGCTTGTTTCCTTTTTGTCTCAGAATTGTGAGACATAAATGAACAATTGTGAGAATAAAGTCTGAATTGCAACTTTATATCTCGCAATTCTGACTTTATAACTCGCAATTCCAACTTTATAACTCCCAATTCTGACTTTATAACTCCCAATTCTGACTTTATAACTCGTAATTCTGACTTTATAACTCGTAATTCTGACTTTATAACTCGTAATTCTGACTTTTTATCTCACAATTCCGACTTTATAACTCGCAATTCCGACTTTATATCTCGCAGTTCTGACTTTATAACTCGCAATTCCAACTTTATAACTCCCAATTCTGACTTTATAACTCCCAATTCTGACTTTATAACTCCCAATTCTGACTTTCTAACTCGTAATTCCGACTTTCTAACTCGTAATTCCGACTTTATAACTCGCAATTCCGACTTTATATCTCACAATTCTGACTTTTTATCTCACAATTCTGACTTTATATCTCACAATTCTGACTTTATAACTAGCAATTCTGACTTTATATCTCACAATTCTGACTTTATATCTCGCAATTCCAACTTTATAACTCCCAATTCTGACTTTATAACTCCCAATTCTGACTTTATAACTCGTAATTCTGACTTTATAACTCGTAATTCTGACTTTATAACTCGCAATTCTGACTTTATAACTCGCGATTCTGACTTTATAACTCGTAATTCTGACTTTATAACTCGTAATTCTGACTTTATAACTCGTAATTCTGACTTTATAACTCGTAATTCTGACTTTATAACTCGTAATTCCGACTTTATAACTCGCAATTCCGACTTTATATCTCACAATTCTGACTTTTTATCTCACAATTCCGACTTTATAACTCGCAATTCCGACTTTATATCTCGCAGTTCTGACTTTATAACTCGCAATTCCAACTTTATAACTCCCAATTCTGACTTTATAACTCCCAATTCTGACTTTATAACTCCCAATTCTGACTTTATAACTCGTAATTCTGACTTTCTAACTCGTAATTCCGACTTTATAACTCGCAATTCCGACTTTATATCTCACAATTCTGACTTTTTATCTCACAATTCTGACTTTATATCTCACAATTCTGACTTTTTATCTCACAATTCTGACTTTATAACTAGCAATTCTGACTTTATATCTCACAATTCTGACTTTTTATCTCACAATTCTGACTTTTTATCTCACAATTCTGACTTTATATCTCGCAATTCCGACTTTATATCTCACAATTCTGACTTTATAACTCGCAATTCCGACTTTATAACTAGCAATTCTGACTTTATATCTCACAATTCTGACTTTTTATCTCACAATTCTGACTTTTTATCTCACAATTCTGACTTTATATCTCGCAATTCCGACTTTATATCTCACAATTCTGACTTTATAACTCGCAATTCCGACTTTATAACTAGCAATTCTGACTTTATATCTCACAATTCTGACTTTTTATCTCACAATTCTGACTTTTTATCTCACAATTCTGACTTTATATCTCGCAATTCCGACTTTATATCTCACAATTCTGACTTTTTATCTCACAATTCCGACTTTATAACTCGCAATTCCGACTTTATAACTCGCAATTCTGACTTTATATCTCACAATTCTGACTTTTTATCTCACAATTCTGACTTTATATCTCGCAATTCTGACTTTATAACTCACAATTCCGATTTTATAACACGCAATTCCAACTTTATAACTCGCAATTCCGACTTTATAACTCGCAATTCTGACTTTATATCTCGCAATTCTTACTTTATATCTCACAATTCCAACTTTATAACTCGCAATTCCGACTTTATAACTCGCAATTCTGACTTTATAACTCGCAATTCTGACTTTATAACTCACAATTCCGACTTTATAACTCACAATTCTGACTTTATGTCTCACAATTCCGACTTTATATCACGCAATTCCAACTTTATAACTCGCAATTCCGACTTTATATCACTCAATTCTGACTTTATGTCTCACAATTCCGACTTTATATCACTCAATTCTGACTTTATATCTTTGACCAGGTACTATGGAAGTACCACAGTATTCTTGCAATAAATATTATGTATATGAATTTTAGTGTCATAATATATTTCAAAGTACCCAAGAATGCCAATCATTCCATATTGCCATCTGATACCATCACTGAACTGTCATACTGCCACAGTACTGTAAAAAAATGCAATATTAAAATTTCTCCTTTAATACAACAAAAAACCTACTGCAATCCTATAAACGAGTCTAGCGGTTAGTGTGTGTCTTGCGTTTTTAGAGACTGCCTCTGTGTTTTAAATTGGTCACAGCATGGAGGTGTTTGGCAGTGTTTGCTGTCTTTCTCCGGGTCGCTCTTCATCGGGCAGTGTCAGGGCAGCCCCGTCTTATCAGCAGGGTCCTGCAGCAGGCAAACCCTCTCACACAGGGAGCAGCGGGGTGCCGCGGGGTCACGCCGGCCCGCTACCTCAGAGAGAACAATCCGACGGAGCCAAATATACACACATCGCTCAAGTAAATAAACATGTCTCCCAGACCCAGAGCCATCCCAGTGCTGCTGCCTTTCAAAATACACATTATACTCACCGTCGTTTATTATCAGTGAGTCTTACTTGTATCTCTATCACACACACACACACACACACATCCTGATGAACTACTCACATCCACGAATCAACTACCCTGCTGTTTTCATTATCGAAAAAGCTAATGAAATTTGTTACACATTCACATTTCGGAAGAGATTCAGTGAGTTATTCCAAAGATCTATGCTCTCAATATGTGACTATTGATTAGCCACAGAGCGAAGGAAAATATAAACTTAACAGACAGCCATAAAGTGAAAACAAAGGGCCGTAAATATACCACGTGCGTAACCATCTTCAGCTAGTTTAAACGTATATTTATAGCCACGGCCGGCTAGGTGAAAACAGCAGCTCTGCGTGTTATTATGAGCTTTATTGGGCTTGTCTTTGCCTGTGGAAATTGCAAATCTGTACACTTCATCACAAGGACCACGACAACAGAAAAGCAACATGCTAGTTACCCTCGTCAGTTTATTTTATGGGCTCTGCAACCTTGTTCAGCCCTGTTTATTTGTATGCAGTCAATAACTTTTTACCTTTTTTTTTTTTGAAAATGGGATTTTGTGTAGTTTAAAATCTGGGAATGAATGCAAGTTGAGGGGTTTCCATTTTGTTGAGGACAGCTTGTTATTTAAAACTGACAAAAAGGCTTGAAATGAAAGCTCCACTCTTGTCCCAGTGGTTCATGGTTAAAGTGTGTGGGCAGATGGAAGGATTGAGACGATAAAGGTCTATAAAAGCTGAGAGTCTCAGGCCTGGTGCTTTAGGAAAGCTCTCTGGACAAACTGCAAGTGCTGTTGTTGATTCAACTGATTGGCAGGACTTTAGACACGCCCTCTCTTTCTACGACTTTCTCTTTGGCGTAACTATTGTGTACAAGCAGTTTACTTACCCGTCGAGCAGAAGTAACGGTGTGTGTTTTTAAAAGCTTTGCAGCTCTCGGTTCTTCCAGCGCTGAAAAGCTTTCTCGTGTCCGTCGCCCTCATGCTTCTTTTGGGATGTTTGGTTGTGTAACCTGCGCGACAAATGACCAATCGTGAGATTAGACATATACATTTTATGTATTTAAGATTAAGACAAGCATGCGTTGATTAATCCCATGGTGCAAAAAAGATGCGACCAAATCATGTGCTGGTGCGACCAACTGAGAAAGTTGGAAACCAGTGGAAAAGTTAGTCCTGGAAGTATATCCGTGAAAAGGGCGTTTGACTCAAACAGTGGCTTTTTCTGGACCTCGGCGATTAAATTCTCCGCAATGTCGTCCGCCATTTTAAAAGCGCGAGCCCTTAAATTAGAATTCGTTCGACAGCTGAAAAAAAAAAATCTATATCATGCTAAACTTTTACGATTTTTAGAACTATATCTTTATAGTTATCGTTCTTGGCCTTTACTCTTCATTTTTCTGTAATTTAATTACTTCTGACGTAACTGCATTAAATACTCTAATAAAACAATAGTGATTCATGTTTTAATGAAACCTTCTCCCTTTACACAGTTCAAGAATAATTTATGCGATTGTGTATTGTTTATTTAAAGTGCAGTTTCGTGTCTATCCTTGAATTGTTCATCTGCTCAAGGTTGATATGTACGGTGGCCGAGAGAGCTCAACGCGCTGCAAATAATAAAAACACATGCAAATAAAAAAAAAAAGCACATGCAAATAATAAAAGCACATGCAAATAAAAAAAAAACACATGCAAATAAAAAAAACACATGCAAATAATAAAAGCATATGCAAATAAAAAAACACATGCAAATAAAAAAAACACATGCAAATAAAAAAAGCACATGCAAATAATAAAAGCACATGCAAATAAAAAAAACACATGCAAATTAAAAAAAGCACATGCGAATAATAAAAACACATGCAAATAAAAAAAAGCACATGCAAATAATAAAAGCACATGCAAATAAAAAAAAACACATGCAAATAAAAAAAACACATGCAAATAAAAAAAGCACATGCAAATAATAAAAGCATATGCAAATAAAAAAACACATGCAAATAAAAAAAACACATGCAAATAAAAAAAAACACATGCAAATAATAAAAGCACATGCAAATAAAAAAAGCATATGCAAATAATAAAAGCACATGCAAATAAAAAAAAGCACATGCAAATAAAAAAAGCATATGCAAATAATAAAAGCACATGCAAATAAAAAAAACACATGCAAATAAAAAAAACACTTGCAAATAAAAAAAGCACATGCAAATAAAAAAAAGCACATGCAAATAAAAAAAGCATATGCAAATAAAAAAAACATGCAAATAAAAAAAACACATGCAAATAAAAAAAAACACATGCAAATAATAAAAGCACATGCAAATAAAAAAAGCATATGCAAATAATAAAAGCACATGCAAATAAAAAAAAGCACATGCAAATAAAAAAAGCATATGCAAATAATAAAAGCACATGCAAATAAAAAAAACACATGCAAATAAAAAAAACACTTGCAAATAAAAAAAGCACATGCAAATAAAAAAAAGCACATGCAAATAAAAAAAGCATATGCAAATAAAAAAAACATGCAAATAAAAAAAAACACATGCAAATAAAAAAAAACACATGCAAATAAAAAAACGTGATCATCAGTTTGACAACACATGTGCTACAAATCCTCACAACACATGCAAACACAGAAACACGCTGCAAATAGCGCAAACCACAACGGAAATGTTTCGAGGGGGACCCCAAAAAGTGACGGACCCTACTTGACAACAGCACAAACTAAAAAATATTAAAATATATTATGTAGGCATTAATGTGTTTCACTAACAGAAAAGTGTTTTAATATGTGGCATTGTTGTTAACTCACTAAACTTTAAGAGATGATCATTTAGTGGATGATTTAAAAATATTGGTTAATCTGTAGCGTACTAATGTGACGTCATCATAACGGCCGCCTGAGGCTCGACGACCACGTCATCTGTGAGCGTGAGCTTCTAGCAAACTGAAAAACACTTTATTAAAAATAATAAATACATGAAAGAATGTACAGTTGTTTATTTTTGTTTGCAGTTTTTATAGTATTTAATGATTGTGAACACATTGTGCACTCAAATGCCGCACACTATATAGGGATTAGTGAATGAGTGAAGGGTGAGTTGAACTGGTTTTGGACACAGATAATAAGCAGGTCCTAGTAGGGTCCGTCACTTTTTGGGGTCCCCTCGAAACATTTCCGTTGTGGTTTGTGCTATTTGCAGCGCGTTTTTGTGTTTGCATGTGTTGTGAGGATTTGCAGCACATGTGTTTTCAAACTGATGATCACGTTTTTTTTTATTTGCAGCGCTTTGAGCTCTCTCGGCCACCGTAGATATGGGATTTAGAAAATAATAATGAATCCATTTTTAGAGAGAGTTATTAGTACGGTAATCTAATTACACAGTTGAAGATGTAATTAGTGGCTAGTAATTCATTACTTTTTTACCCGACACAAAGGCTTCGGGTTCCTTTTCGATTCATATTGATTGTAAAGATTTTTAGTATTTGATTACAGCATATTAAATGCACAAAATACCTTTTGACTGTTTGTGATTAAAAATTAATATTTTGCTTTGGGATTGGGGGCGAGTTGTTAAGACTTGAAATTAATGTAACTGGCTGCTTTATGACACTTTCAAAACCGAAAAACAAATATGGCACTTATTTCGAGCAGATGGCTCTTCAAACAACACGAGTCCTCAGAGAAGTTTTAGATATTTTTGGAAGCATTTTATGGCATTAATTTAATATTTACGGCTCGTCTGAAACACATTCCAGCATTCAAATGAAAACTAACTTGTGTAAAAATAAAAGCGGTTACTTCGGATCTGAGCGCAGAGTAATTCAATTCTCTTAAAAAGCAATGCTGGACCTCTTTAGCTCTACGCAGTGCATTTATCTCGATTAACAGTTCCCTCCTTTTTTTTTCTCCTCCATTTGTCGTAGTTGCACTGTCAGAGCTGTTTAGACGAACAAAAAGCCTGCTTGTTTTGACATATGGTTTCTCGGTTTTGTTTTTGTTGATAATGAGAAACATGTTCCTTGGCTCGCAGCACCAAAGCCTGAGGGTTTGCAGTTGTGGAGCGCCTGAAAGAAACTGCGAGGAAATTACCTGAGGCACACACCTCTTTTGTTTCAACGCCTTAATCCTGGCAGAGCTAAAAATGTCGAGGTGTTGGATGCAGACCGGACCGCTGATGCCGTCGCGTTATATTGCGTTATCATGCTAGATTTCATGACTAATGGCCAGGACTGTAGTGCACTTGTTTTTCTTCACCTCATGCACCTGCGTGGCTAAGCACATCTTCATATTGTATGAATCTAATTCGGCCGAAGTCAATAATGCATGCAGAATCACAAAAAAAGGAATTTAAAAACCCAGCTGCTGGGTTAAAACATTTTTTATCCATTTTTAACCCAACTTGGGTTAAGCTTCTTTTTTTTTTAGAGTGAGGGATGTAGCGATTTTAAAAAGTGTGAGCACCATTTCTAGGATTTATAAAAACCTACACTCTAAAATGCTGGGTTAAAAACAACCCAAGCTGGGTTGAAAATGGACAAACCCAGTGGTTGGGTTAAATGTTTGCCCAACCTGCTGGGTAGTTTTAATTAACTCAATTATTGTATTGCTTGTTTAAAATGAAGCCAAACTTGGTTGGAAGTTTAATGAATAATAATTAAACAATAAACATTTATTAAATTGCCTATTAATAAAAGATTATCATTGTTGCCTCTAGTAATTATGTGTCTGATTTTTAATTTCCAACCTTTATTTTAAGCTAGACATTTTTAATCAACAGGACGTCTGGCAAACATTTAACCCAACCGTTGGGTTAAAACAACCCAATTGCTGAGTAAGTACATTTTCAACCCAACTTAGGTTGTTTTTAACACTAAATGTACCCTGATCTGGGCAACCATCTTTTGAAAGGGGAGTTTAGTGACTCAGTTCATTGAACTGAAAGATGCATCGCTTAATTCAAAAAGCAATTCGCAGAGAGTTTGGGTTTTACGAACGTTACACTGTAAAATCCAATAGTGATTTTAACTTAGTTAACTTTACTTAATGTCTTAACTTAATTGCAAAACTCTAGTAATCTGTACTATTCACATGCTGTGTCTTGTTTTACTCATAAACCCCAAGCAAAGATTAATCGATTGGTTTGAGGACCACTTGGGGCTTTTCTTAATAGACTTTTCCCTCATTTCCTCCACTTCTGCAGTTATCTGACTTTGTTTGAATTCACAGATTTGCCAAAGTCATATTAAATGTTCAATTGTCAAAAATTTGAGAGAACATCACATAAACTGACTTCATAAATTGACATTGATTTTCCTAAAACATTTCATTTTGGACTAACCATTATGGTGGATGGTGTTTCCTATTGCATATATTATTAAAAAATGAATTTAAAACATGTGTTTTATATATGAATTACGTGACTTTCGTATCTTATTCCAAATAATGATCATTTAATAAGTTAATAGTAGCACTTATAAACTTTTAAGTGTGACAATATTTAGTAATTGACCACACGTGTGTCACACTTCAACATTCAGCATTCTAAACACAACAATGGTAACAGATTTTATTTAAAGTAAATTATCAAGTACAGTTCTTTTTTAGTTACAAGAACTCACGTGTAAGTCAACTATACTTACTAAGCTTTTGTCAGTACAACATACTATTACTATTTCGCTTTACTTAGTTTTTTTAAGGCAATCGGTTTCCTAATATTTTCCTAGTAATGTGAACACTAATAGAAAGTTCACTCAGACAATGATTTTAAGTCAACAGTACTTAACTATACTTGTTGTCTCTACAAATTGTGTTAAGTTACACCAACTAATCTTTACTTGGAAATTTCAAGGCCATCGGTTTCCTGACTTTTTCTAAGTAAAGTAAACTTATTACATTTTACAGTGTACCGGCACAATCAAGGGCATTTAAGGTGTTGGAAAAGATTGAATTGAGTTGCATTGCATTGGTTTCATCAGTGCAAAATAAACCTGTGATGAGTGAATGGCTCTGGCCAGCAACCGTGTGGGTCGGCAAGGCGATGCTTTCCTCATTGGCAAGAGAACGTACGTGTGAAGCAGATTCATCTCGTACAATCTCTTATTCACTCTCCACTCGGGTAAGAGAGGGAACCCTGACCTCAGGGTCGATCGGGTGATAATCGCCCTGTTCGCTGGAACAGAGAGGAAAGAGAGTCAAATGTTACGAGGAAAGGCAGGTGTCCTTGGTTTGCAAGTGTAATTAGTTCCTGGAAATCTTTTCACAATCTGGATTCTGGTAAAATTGTTTTTGTACAAATGATAAACCGAACATCATCTTTAAACAGTGAATATCATGTTCGCAAAAAAATGCACCCATGTGGATTTGACTAACGCTAATGGTTCGTCTTAGCAAACTGTGTTCATCTCTATTCTCACTTATATGATAGACTAAATATTCAGTCTATATATATATATAATGTTTATGTAATATGTGTGTATATATATATATGCATGTGTGATTTGACATTATACACACACACATATTAGTGTTGTCAAATCAATCGCATCTAACATAAGTTTGTTTATATGTGTGTATATATTTATATTTTATATATATATATGTGTCTCTTTGTGCATATATATATACACACACACATTATAATATAGATATGCATATGTGTACACACACATATGTACACATATATTATGCAAACAAACTTCTGTTAGATTAATAACAATTAATCGCAATGATTAATCACATCTAGCAGAAAAGTTTGTATGTATTTTGTTTATTTGTGTGTGTGTGTGTGTGTGTGTGTGTGTGTACTGTATTTGTACATACACACTAGTGTTGTCAAATCTATGAATTGAGATTAATCGCATGAAACATAAAAATAACAAACTAAATGCATATAAACTTTCAAGTTAGATGCGATTTGACAGCACCAATATTCAGGTAAATCCAAATTTGTCCGTATCAATTATGTGCACTGAATATTATATTCAATAATCAAGTGATCACGCAACAGAAAATGATATTTTATTCCCTTTGATCAACTAAACACTATTCAAATGAACTACTATCACACACTTGCTCTTTAATGCTCAACCTCCTGGTGTTTTTCACATTTAAAAACATTGCATTGCCAGAATTTCCCTCCTTTATAGCAATAAAGATCTATTATTATGCTTCTGGTGGTTGCCTTCATGAAGCAAATGTAGAGTTTTGGGTCTGTGAATCCGAGCGTATGTTTACATTAGGCTTGCTGGTTAAGAAGCCGATAAATTATCCACCAACACAAGGCCAGGAAGAATAAGAGAGTGAGAGAAAGAGGGCAATTTTCTATGAATAAGGCAGCGAGAAGAGCTGACATCAGCAGTCTCGGGGCTGAAGATCACAACAGCGTTCGAGCGCCGACGCCTAAAACGCCCTCGTAACACACAAAACCCACTCCTGTTAACTGCGCCGAGCAGGTCTGCTCATGAATGGGTTTTTAAAGTCACTTTAGATTTGAATAAATACAGGGGAGACTAGAATAGGTGTCGCACTTTTTACTCAGGGTGAGTTTATTTTGAAAAGTCAATTTCTGTACCTCAAAGCTTTTGAACATTTCCACCATTGGGGCATGTGACAACATGCCCCATTGTCCCAACGAAACCTGCCATTACACCATCTACTGGCTGAAACATAAAATAATGCAGGAAGCGGTCAAAAAAAATACATCAAACCATTGTTTTGACCAACAAATATTGTAATTAACAATGTGACAACTTGCCCCGGTAATGTTCATCAATGACAACATGCCCCATTGGCCCAACGAAACCTGCCATTACACGTCTACTGGCTTTTCAGCTAAACTGAAACACAAAATAATCCAGGAAGCGGTTGTTTTGATCAACAAATATTGTAATTAACAATGTGACAACTTGCCCCGGTACTGTTCATCAATGACAACATGCCCCATTGGCCCAACGAAACCTGCCATTACACGTCTACTGGCTTTTCAGCTAAACCGAAACATAAAATAATCCAGGAAGCGGTAAAAAAAACACATCAAACCATTGTTTTGATCAACAAATATTGTAATTAACAATGTGACAACTTGCCCCGGTAATGTTCATCAATGACAACATGCCCCATTGGCCCAACGAAACCTGCCATTACACCTCTACTGGCTTTTCAGATAAACTGAAACACAAAATAATCCATTAAGCGGTAAAAAAAAATACATTAAACCATTGTTTTGACCAACAAATATTGTAATTAACAATGTGACAACTTGCCCCGGTACTGTTCATCCTATATAATTGATGCTTTCCCTTATTCATCTTAGTCCACATTTTTACAGATATCTCTCTCAGGGTTGGGATAATCAAAATACATAGCAGTATAAGCATATAGGTGGATCTGAGCACTAAAAACACGCTTCATACGCCAATAGGAAATCAGCAGAGTAAATTATGAAAGGCTCCATAGAAATCCACATCAGATAAGACCGTAGAGAGCAGATGCCAGCACAGAGGACCAATCATCTCGTGCCGTCTCACATTCGGACACAAATCATTACGGCTACGAAGCCTCAGTTAAGCGGCCGCATGAGTGACTTTCTGCAGGCACGATTATAAACAAAGACCTGATATTAAAGCCTTCCATTCATGTGTGCATAAAGTAAACATGCACAGAGGAAAAAGTCTATTTTGAAATAAATTATACTGCCCACTGCGGAGGAGGAGGAGGGCTGGGAAACATTTTTCCATCTCTTGGTCCTGAATTGGTGTCTAATTATCGCATCGTAATGAGAAGTTAAAATAACTTTGTTCATTCCTGGCCACGCACCAATACGAAGACGCAAGTCTCTCCATAACCGACTGCCTGTGCCACTTCTGGCTTGTTCCTGCTGTCCACTAGTTAACCTGCACACTACAAGTCAAGTCACATATTTCTGCACCAGTTTTAAATAATGAGTGGAATGACACTATGATACAGGATTCAAGCAGACATTTGAAACGGATCAAATTAAGAGAAACGTGTGACACATTTTGAAAAACGTTCCTCAGTTCTTCAGCGCTCTAAATCACGCACAAATCTTTTGATTGTTCGATAGTGGTCAGTTTGTGCAAAATATTAGCTGTTTTTATGCTTTTTGCAAGACATTGCACCATTCTCATGCTTTTCGTCTTCAGAAAGATCTTTCTTCTTCCCCGTTGCATGAGAACTGACACTTGCTAAATAATGTGGAACAACCTCTTTAAGTAAGTTTTCCATTTAAATAAGAAGACCTGGAAATACTTTAACCTGTCTGAGATTCAAACAAACAAACAAACAAACAAACAAACAAACACTTTGATTGAAAAACTAAAATCTGAATGTCTTTTGTGCTGAAATCCTACTGAAAAGTTACTTACGTTATACTTTGCAACACAGATATGCATTTGCTACATATACATTTGCATATATATATATATATATTACATGTATTCATTTGCATATATATATTACATGTATCCATTTGCATATATATATTACATATATTCACTTGCATATATATATTACATATAAACATTTACATATATATATATATTGCATATATTTATTTGCATATATATTACATATATATATATATTACATGTATTCATTTGCATATATATATTACATATAAACATTTACATATATATATATTGCATATATTCATTTGCATATATATTACATATATTCCCTTGCATATATATTACATATATACATTTACATATACATATTGCATATATTCATTTGCATATATATATTACATATATACATTTACACATATATATATATATTACATATATATATTTGCATATATATATTACATATATTCATTTGCATATATATATATATTGCATATATTCATTTGCATATATATATTACATATATATATATTACATGTATTCATTTGCATATATATATTACATATATATATTACATATATTCATTTGCATATATATTACATATGTACATTTACATATTATATATATATATATATATATTACATATATACATTTGCATATATATATTACATATATTCATTTGCATATATATATATATATATATATATATAGAGTTAAAAATGGAAAAACCGATCAGTTGGGTTAAATGTTTGACCCAAAGCGCTGTGTAACTTTATATAACTCAACTATTGTTTAAAAATTACTGTATTTCTTGCTTAAAATGAACCTAAAATAGGCGGGATATTAACATTTATTCATATGTTTTATAACTGAACATTTATTAATAAGTATAATAAATTTAAATTAAATAATTAACATTATTAAATTGCTTATTAATAAATGTTCACCTTTTTGCCTCTAATAATTATGTCTGATTTTTAATTTCCATTTTAATCCAGCCATATTTGTATTTTTAAACAATAGTTGAGTTAAATAAAACTACCCAACAGGTTGGTCAAAACGACCAGTTTTTCGTCCATATTTAACTACCTTGGGTTGTTTTTAACCCAACATTTTTTTAGACTGTGGGTGTGTATATATATATAAATATATATAATAGATACAAATAAACGATTCAGGAATTATAAAAGAAACATAAAAGAGCCTAAATCCATTAAAACCTACATAATTTTCAAGGACATTTCAAGATTTAGTGCTTAATGTATTTGAAAATCATTTTCAGCGTGTCAACATCAAATTTGAAGGAGTAATTGCAATCGTTTATGGGACCTCATGCTCCGTGACACCTCATCATTTCAGCGGCATTTTCTTCACAAGTTACAGCCATGAAGTGACACATTTTACAGTCCTCTAAAGGAGCCTGTTGTGTACAAGCTCTGCTGGCATCACGGAAAACATAAAGTGGGAATAATGTTGGCAGATTTCAGAAACACTCCATCGGTTCGGACATTTCAAGAGCAGCGGTGCTTCTGATCCAAAAGAAACCATGACTTCCACCCTTACAGCCACCGTCAGCCCTAAAACGCCACGGAGAGGCGGCCATTGATCATTTTGCTGATAAAATACCTTCCATGAGGACCTGGCACCAGTTGGGCCCATTTGGCAAGCCCTCCCACTATGGAACAAATGTGTATGTAGCACTGAATGCGTATGGCTTTCAGAGATAAATACTACACAAGCTGAATTCAGAGAGGCCAGGATGGTTGTGGATCACCAAGCAAGCTTTTAAAGCTTCGAGGCTCTTTGACTGCTCGCATGTTTCATAATCAATCATATTACTTTGCAACATGGAGGTATTTTCTGTGAATGGGCGAGACAGACACGTTCAATTCATAAATGGCCACGTCTACATTAAGAACTCAAATATTCAGAGGTAAGAAATAAATGTGCTTTAAGTCAAACAATTGTTTTTAATGTCTATGAATAAATTTCATACTTTAAGACTTGAAGTTTGATGCTGAAGAAAGGTCAAATCTGGGTACATCGTGAAATCTACTAAATCTTACATATTAATGGACAAATTTAATCTTTTATCAGTCTGTGCTCAGATTATTTCAATTAATTAAAAAACCCAAGAAAGATCCGAACACATCCAATATCGGCCAAAAAAGCTTTATTTTAGAAGCCAAATAGACATCAAAGTGAAAAAAAAGGGTTTTTATTCTTGGATCAATGCACCTCATATAGACGAATGTTTGTCGCGACGACCTTCTCTATTTCTCATTATTAATTAAACAATAAATACAAATAAGATTCGATTAAATTATTCAGTACTTCAGTAATTAATGTGGTTCAGATAACATAATATTTTGAGTTTCTCTTGATTAATCCAATCGCCTTCATTGCATTAACTCAAATTTTTAATTTCAATGAACTCAATTTTAAATCAGGTAACTTACTTTTTTTAAGTTAAACCAACAATTCTTTTTTGCAGTGTATAATTCTGATTATAGGCATCGGTCTTCCAAACAGTATACTGGGTCGTGGGAATAAGGAGCACGTAAGGAGGTTAAAAAGGACGTTCTGGGAATGTTAGAATAGCGTTCGGTGAACGTTAAAGTAACGTTCTACAAACCAAAAACTAACCTTCTATTTCCGTTAAGAAAATTTTACTTTAAAAGCCATAAAAAAGAATTCTGGGAACCAAAAACTTGCATTTTGGGAACTATTTAAAACTCTTAATTTTATAGATTTTGAAATTAATCATCGCCACTTGTTTGTTTTTATTATTGAAATCGGAGGCAATGCGGATACAAGGATCAAAGAAAAAGCAGTTAATGTCTGCATTCAGTGACTTCACACACTTCGAGAGGAGTACAGCGTAAAGCCGAACACCCACTGCCTCCTGCTCCGGTCGCCCACTCTGCCATCCGTCGGTCCCTCCTACCTTCCTCCATCACATCTCCTCAACCAGCCTTTCATGGGGGTAGGATCCAATTAGTCCAGATTCATGAGGAAGCACTGACAAGCAGCAATGAAACAGGAAGTCTTCAAAGCTGAAGAGGGAGGAGGGCGGGCAACAGAGGAAAACGGATAATGAAAAGAACGCACGTGTAGGTGGCTGGTGACTCAGATGTGTCCTCAAACTTAAATCTATAGGAGAAAACTCATCTGAAAGCCATTCTTCATGCTGCTATGGCCACCATAACCCAGTGCGATGTTCGTAGAGGTCTCGCCCTTGAACTTTCAATCACCGTTTACAGATCTTATGCTGAGGTTTAGATGACGTTTCATTCTTTGTACAACAATCAATCAAGTTCAAATAAACATACAGTGAGGTCGAAGACCTCGTACTTTATTATTTTTTTTATTGTCTATGTCAGTGCGTACTGTCTCTGAACTCCCTGAAACGCCTCCATTGTAGTCTTCTTCCGGGAACGAACACGCCACAATATTCCTCATTTAAATAATTCATAAAGGGGCGGGGTCTGGTTGAGTTAGTTGAAACTGGCGGTTATGGTAAGGGGCGGGACATTTCCAAAACGCCAATCACAACACACCGCTCCAACCGACCAATCTGAGCACATAGTGCTTTTCAGAAGGAGGGGCTTCGTAGAGACAGGAAGTAAACAGAGCGTTACTGACAGACTGGGAAGAGAGGAGCTGCAACAATGGAGGATATGAGGAAAATAATCAACCTGATCTAGTGGAACACAAAAATGCAATCAAGACTTTGTAAAAACAGCAGGTATTCATTTTACAGTGCCATGTTACTATATGTACTTACTATAGTAATAACAGTAAATTATGCATAATAACAAGTAACTAACCCTTAACCAAACCCTAACCCTCACTGTAACTTTATAGTAAGTGCATATAGTTAATTAATAGTACTTAATAGTATTTGAGTGATGAAAATGTAACTAAGGCACTGTAAAATAAAGTGTAACCAGTACTGATGCTGTTTGAGCATGAACTGCAAAGTTACGACGTGCAAAGGAGATATTTTCTTTTTAAAGAATTCACTTTTTAAACGGCTGGTAGGGACTACAATGAGCTTCTTCCCGGGTTAGTGACATCACAAACCCCCAAATTTACATAAACCCCGCCCCCGAGAAAACATAGCAAAGGGGGCGGGGCCATGTCGGGCTGCTTTAGATTCTGCTGTCTGCGTGAGATTCTCCAGCTTTGTTGTTGTTGAGCTGTTAAAGCTCCGCCCCCTTCTGGAGCAGCAGCTCATTTGCATTTAAAGGGACACACAAAAATTGTGTGTTTTTGCTCAAACACAAATAGGAGCAAATTTAACAAGCTATAATAAATGATCTGTGGGGGATTTTAAGCTGAAACTTCAGACACATTCTGGAGACACCAGAGACTGATATTACATCTTGTGAAAGCGGTCCACTTTAAGAAAGAAATATTGCTATAAGAAGTTCAAAACACTTTAAAACTGAAACATGAAATTTAAAACAGCATATTAGCATGCAAGTCACTTTAGTGAAACTCTAATACATGTGTATCTAAAAGAGGCGTTCATGGTCTTAAATTGATCCATACTGCATGGGCTAGAGCCGCAAATTACACTCCTAACTCTCTAACTGAATATATAATACAAAGAGGACCTCCTGGCGTCAGTGTGAATTTACAATTTCCTCTGCTGTGATGTTCTGACCTGAGAAAAACTCTCTTATTGTGCAGATATTCCGTCTGTATCTCTCCCCTGTGGCCGTATCTCTAACCTTGAGTACAAAGATTTCGTTTAAACATGCGTAACCATGGTTTCCTTTGCCCATTAGATCACAGGGCCGCTCTCTCGCCTAGCAATCAATAGTTTGCAGGTTTTGGGATATTCAGATGTGAGGGGGCTGGTTTCACATCACTCACACTGAACAACCCCGAAACCCTCTGAGTTTAGAGTTTTGCAGTTTCCATGGTAATGTGCGTGTGATTGAAAAAAAAATAGATAGTAATGGAAGGAAGAGAGACATTCTCTATGCGCATACATGTGAGAGAAAGCAGCAGAATAGATGAAAGCAAGAGAGAAAGAATCCTCCATGTGCTAAGAGGGAGGCGAAGTGAGGCCCGGATCATTCACCTTTCCTCACTATCGATGAAATGCTGCTCTCTTCCATCAAACCTGTGGCAGGCTGACACCGCATACTGATAGACTACAGATGACCCGTGGTCTTGAGAGAGTCTTCCAAAGTGGCTGTGTGAATGAATAATGTCTGCCGGACTGGGAATGTGGAGAGCGTATGACTGAAGGGAACGAATGTCTGCATTAGATAAAATATCGAAACCAAGTGGGTTTATTTAAGTGGAAGTTCCTGTAATACGTCCCTTGAATATCACTGGCTGAGCGGCGTTAAAACGTGAGTACTTAGACCAAAAGTACGGTGGCCGAGAGAGCTCAACGCGCTGCAAATAAGAAAACACATGCAAATACAAAAAAACACATGCAAATAAAAAAAACATGCAAATAAAAAAAAACACATGCAAATAAAAAAAAAACACATTCAAATAAAAACACATGCAAATAAAAAAAAACACATGCAAATAAAAAACATGCAAATAAAAAAAACATGCAAATAAAAAAACACATGCAAATACAAAAAACACATGCAAATAAAAAAACACATGCAAATAAAATAAAAAAACACATGCAAATAAAAAAAACACATGCAAATAAAAAAAACACATGCAAATAAAATAAAAAAACACATGCAAATAAAAAAAACACATGCAAATAAAAGAAACGTGATCATCAGTTTGACAACACATGTGCTGCAAATCCTCACAACACAAGCAAACACAAAAACACGCTGCAAATTGAGTGTGCAGAATAAAGGAAAGCGCCTACAGAGGACCGGGTTTTTTTATTTGATCGCCTTTCAGCTTTTCGCACTTCACTTGGTACTGGAGTGTGAGAATTACTGACTTTCATATAGAAGTTTTAAATGAACTACAGCATGTCACACCGCAGGAGACTGCTGACGCGGCTTGAAATTTCATGTCGACCACCCGCACGCATTGATAAAGATTTTTTTGCTCTTAAAAGAAGCTCGGAAGCACATCCGCGTACACACAGGAGACTTGGCTCGTTAATTCCATCCTCCCCTGTATCATCCTCTTAAAACAAATTGCTCGGGCTTATTTCAATATCGACAGCGCTTCGCCTGCAGAGGACTTTGTGCGAGTCTGTATAAGCGGCATGTTGTGCATGAGAGGTCAGAGGCGTTTCCACTGCCTTTGCTCACAATTTACGGTCCGCCGGCTAATTCTGAACCAAGGTTATCAGGCGCTCGGTCTTAGGCGGCATTGATTTGAAGTAATGCTTTCCTCTCCTCCACACATAAGTCTTCATTAGCTGATCCTTCTGACCTGCACTAAACCCTATGTCATTACCTCCCGAGCCGTCATCAATATCCTCCCCCGTCCTAAAGGCAGGGCCCTGCTCTTCCACCTTCTGCCCAGCTTTAATCTCAGCGCTGTCAGGTGGCATTAACATGGGTCCAGCTCAATGCCATTCACAACGCCGAATCCTCCGGATCCATTAGAGAGGTGTCCTTCCTCAAAAGCATGGGAACGAGAGGGACGTTCGCTGTCATCTCGCTGTCATCAAAGGGACCAAGAAAACAAAGATCATGTTAAAAAGCAGGAGAACCAGAGAGAAACCAGACTGGGAATAGAAAAAAAAAATGCCATTTAAGTTTTTTTTGTAAAGAAAATTCTACTTTTATTCAGCAAGGATGCATTAAATTCATCAAAAGATGACTTTGACATTGTTACAAAACAAATGCTGTACTTTCGATACATCAAAGAATTTTGATAAAAATCATAAATGTTTCTCGATCATCATATTAGAATGATTTCTGGAGGATCATGTGACCCTGAAGACTGGAGTGATGCTTTGATCACTGGATATAAATTACATTTTACAATATAAAAGTTTTTTAAATGGTAACAATATTTGTTTTTACTGCATTTTTGATCAATTAAATGTATCCTTGGTGAGTATGAGAGAAAAAAAATGTTTTGAACAATATACTTTACTGTTTTTTTTAATAAAGTATAAATTATTAGGTGAAGTCATGAGAGTATGGGGGGAAAAAAATTCAGTGTTTTAATGTGTATATCTCAATCATTGGCATATGATTCTAAAAGGGGACGTAAAATCTGACGTTTTCCGTGTTTAAATGCTATAATTGGGTCCCCGATTATACCAGAAAACATGAATAAAAACAACCCAGTCACTTTGTTTTGGCAAGTGTTTCTCTACAAGCATGTGAAAAAATGAGGCGCTCAGATTTCACTCCCCTAGTGACGCACCTTAATCTGCACGATCTGTGCCGCCATTTTGTTTTCGCAAGCGACTATGGTGTACCAGTACTAACCAGCGCTGCCAATTTAGCTATTTTACCACCAAGCCCTTTTTGTGACTTTTTTCAAAAGCCTAGCAACTTCTTGGACAAGATTGCGTATCTCGCCCACTGATCTACATATTAATATAGACCTAGATCGCCTACACTCAAAAAAATATTTCAGTCTCAACATAAGTTTTATGTAATTTAATTACATAGCAATTTTCCATCCATTTGGATTACATAGTTTTAACATAAACAAACTAATAAACTTAATGTGATTCATATTTGTCAGTCATATGTTAATGAAATAGGTCAGATTTATGTAATAGTTGAGTATATGAATAGTGAGAGATTAAATGTCTTTTATCTTCAGTTGATTTCATCAGTTGTAGTTCTTGTGTTTCTCTGTCCTTCAGTGATTCTGCTTGTTAACAGCAGGCGTTCATCAATAATGCTCAATCATCACTTAATGATCTCATTAACTCTGACACTACTTCAATGGTACTTTAACTCAGTAGTGTGCACACACATGACCACTAAACAGTGTTCATTAACCTGTGAACAATTACATAAATCTTACCTATTTCATTTACATATGACTGACAAATATGAATCACATTAAGTTTATTAGTTTGTTTATGTTAAAACTATGTCATCGAAATGGATGGAAAATTGCTATGTAATTAAATTACATAAAACTTATGTTTAGACTGAAATATTTTTTTGAGTGTAGCGACGTTTAGCGACCAGTTTTAGCTACTTTCAACTGAAAGCAATTGGCAACACTGATTTGAAAAAAAACGTTTGAGCAAAACATGCTAACTGTTTGTTCGTTGACTGCACAGACGAGCACTGAACACTACTGAGAGTGTCGTTAGCTTAGATATTGAAGCTAAAAAAGGGAGCATTTCTCTTCCAAATATTAGACCGTTCATGGTATTTGATAGCGATTATAAACGTTAGCCTGGTGTGTATGGCTCTGTTTGATACAAAGGTACACTATGTATAGTGGGCATCCAGAGTTTTGCACAAAAGATTAACATGATGCTAGTGATGAGTTGATCAACTCCACAGCAACTCCATCAATTTATCCACTAACCGTTCAGAAACGTCTAAAAGTTGGAACTTCTTCCTGAGTCTCTCCATCAGTTTGAACACTTTCCTCATTTTGTCAGCGTGAGATTCTCCAGCTTTGTTGTTGTTGAGCTGTTAAAGCTCCGCCCTCTTCTGGAGCAGCAGCTCATTTGCATTTAAAGGGACACACACAAAAACTGTGTTTGTTGCTCACACCCAAATAGGATCAAATTTAACAAGCGATAATAAATGATCTGTGGGGGATTTTGAGCTGAAACTTCACACACATTCTGGAGACACCAGAGACTGATATTACATCTTGTGAAAGTGGCATTATAGGTTCCTTTTAAAATAAAAAATAATTGCATTTTCCCATTCATGTGACACTTTTCCTCAATCAAGAGTATTGATTTTATACAGTAAATTACTGCTGTAATTGATTTCTACCAACTCTGGTGCATCTAGACGCTATTCATCCACCCTAAAGATCTTCAGGTTTGATACATTAAGCTTTATCTTGCCCTTCAAAGGTCGAGTGAAGCCTGAAATCTTACACACGTTCTCCAACAACACGATCTAAAGCATGGTTTGAACTTCCAGACAAGAAACTCATGCCAACGTTTTGCAAATCCAGCCTAAAGTCACCCTGTATAACGCACTTCAGTACACATTTCCACTGCAGATGTGTGGCACGTATCTCATCACTTCAGAACGGCAGCCGTGTGTTTTCCTGCTGTAACTCAGAGGTGTGTTTACATTACATCTGCTATGACCTCATCACTGTGAGGCTTTACCAGCAAACCTTTCAGTTCTCGTTACCCTGAACCTGACCAGTGCTACAGAATTCTCATGTTTATAACATTTAGAGTAACAGGCCCTGCATTTTGAAACATGGCTAAATACGCTTGAGAAATTAAATTACTTTTTTCTTTAAAAAAAAAAAAAAAAAAAAGTTTAAATCATTATTACTTCATTTCATGCAATGTCTTATTCATGTAGATGTTACCTGAGATTTTCCTTTTTAAAATACTAAAAATACCAGCATTAATGGAAATGACCAAGAGATTGTAACTATAATAAACCATAAAAAATATTTTCAGATTTTTCTGCTGTCGTTCAACTTTTGGCAAACGATGGATTTTTATTTTTATTGAACTATAAGGTATATGCCATTCGTTAAGAGTTCTTGCATATAAAACTTTATTACTACACAAAGAAAACATTCAGTTTCAGTTTCATAAAATATTCATCTAAACGTTCTTAAATCAAGACACTTTCTGATTTCGGAAAAAAAAGCATCTCTTATTTTCTAGAAACATCAAAATTTAAAGTGACTTTGCGCTTAAAACAGTCAGAAACGTTTATTATTTGTCTGACCCCATTTGTCTTAACATTTAATCACTTAATTTTGATCGTTCTTTCAGAAAACAAGACTTCATATCTTCAGTCATTTTGCTTCTCCAGTAAATATATCTTGATTTCAGAACGTTTAGATGGAAAACAAGACAAAAATAACATCATAAATTCCAGCTGATCAAACACTGCATCAGAATACATGTGCGTATTTAGATTTGGAGCCCATATCGCATCCTGACGGGTCAGATTCAGGTTCGGACACTGACCGGTCAGTAAAAGGACAGTCATGCGGGAGGAAGAACAGGCTTGAGGATGAGCTCCAGTGATTTAACATCAGAAAGATCTGCAGCGATGACTGGAAGCCGTTTAGCTTATAGCTCTATCAATTTATACTGAGCGCACTATTAGTAAGAGGGTTTAAATGGGTTTCAGGTTAATAGCATTTGCAATTATTTACCATACGCCATCATTTCTGATGTCACTCAGTCTGTGTTCAGCCTGCTGCTTTTTCAAGGCCACTGAGAGCTTTTTTCCCTCAGTAATAAGGGCTTTTAATAGCGGTTTATTAAATACAGGTGTTCACCGATAACAAGCACTCAATTAATAGAAAATGACATTTTCAAGCACACATAATTTGTTAAATTCACATAACAAGTTTAAAATTAGTTTAATGAGGAACACCTGACAAAAAGAACACTTTCCAAACAAAATGCAGCCTTGACATCAGAATGTTATTAGTTATATTTATATATTTATACATGTGTGTGTCTGTAGGTGTATATATGTGTGTGTGTGTATATATATATATATATATATATATATGTATGTGTATATACAGTATATGTGTGTGTATACAGTATATATGTGTGTGTGTATATATATATATATACGTATGTGTATATACAGTATATGTGTGAGTATACAGTATATATATATATGTGCGTGTGTGTGTATATATATATGTGTGTGTATAATATATATATATGAATGTGTATATACAGTATATGTGTGTATACAGTATATATATATATATATATATATATGTGCGTGTTTATATATGTGTGTGTGTATATATATATGTATGTGTATATACAGTATATGTGAGTATACAGTATATATATATATATATATGTGCGTGCGTGTGTATATATATGTGTGTGTATAATATATATATATGAAATATATGAATGGCCAGAGGAGAACTGGCCCCCCAACTAAGCCTGGTTTCTCCCAAGGTTTTTTTCTCCATTTGTTGGAGTTTTGGTTCCTTTGGCTTGCTTAAGTTGGGGACACTTGCTTGATATTCATCAGTGTTTTTGATATGCCTGCATTGGCGCCGTTGTATGCGAACTGATCTGAGCCGGACGATTACGTCACTGTTTTCTCCAGTGCTGATATACATAAATTAACTAGACTAATAACTACTGATCTTTGCAACGGAATGAATCAATAATATATAGAATAAGCTGCACAATGACAGCATTTTCTTATTAATGTAAAGCTGCTTTGCCACAATTTGCATTGTAAAAAGCGCTATATAAATAAAAAAATAAAAAATAAAAAAATAAAAAAGAATGTGTATATACAGTATGTGTGTATACAGTATATGTGTGTATACCGTATATATATATATGTGCGTGTGTGTATATATGTGTGTGTGTATATGTGTGTCTATACAGTATATATGTGTGTGTGTGTATGCACATTTTTGTGATTTATGAGGACACAAAAGTGTATAATGTCATGGGTATTACACTGGTATTATGACGTAAACATGTTTTATGAGGACATTTCAGTCCTCATATTTCAAATAGCTTTAAAAACATACTAAACAATGTTTTATTAATTAAATGCGGAACATTTTGTGTGATGGGTAGGTTTAGGGGTAGGGGTAGTGTAGGGGGACAGAATGTACAGTTTCTACAGTATAAAAACCATTACACCTATGGAATGTCCCCATAAAACATGAAAACACAACACGTGTGTGCTTAAGGAGAATTATATACATTTCTATAAAAACAATATTCATAAACTTTCATAAATAAGTTGATGTGGTTCAGCTTGTTTTAAGTGATTAGCATGAACTCTCTTCTGTCCTGCACAGACTTGTTGGTGTCAGAGTTCAGATTTTGTTGTCTAAAAAAGCAGGTGCTAATGTTTAAAACTGATTTCAGCTGTTTCATCACAGATGCTTCTCACCATCTGCCGCTGCGAGACCCTCCAGAGGCTTCCAGGAACACGGTTCAAGCGTTCAGTCCGTCTTGCCAAACAAAATACAGGGAAACTTCTGACAAAAAAGTACTGGAGGAAAATTCATGGAAAAGTGTGAGTTATCAAGACTGGGTGAGTGTGTCTACTATATACAGGTACTTATTTCAGAACTTATATCACAGTGGAAAAGTAGGAATTTCCTGTTTAAAGAAAGTTGTGGCAAGCATTGTACCGGAGGAAGCGGATAGCTACTCTCGAAACTTTTCAAGGGCTCAGTTTTAATCGGAGCTTTTAGTTCGAGCGCAGCCAGCCCTGCATTTATGTGGGTTTTGTGTGGGTCTATGTTTCGTCAAGAGGAAGCTGAGTGACCAATGTGGTTTCAAAGAACATCTTGACATTGCTTCCTCAATTTTTTTTTTTTTATATATTTTCGATGACCTCCTGCCTTAAACGCACCATTATTTGAGTGTTCTCGGAATCAAGGGCCGAGCGTTAATAGCATAAAAGCTGAAAAATGGCAGAAAACAACTTAAATGACAATTTCATTCTTCACTAAGAGGCACTTTCCACAAATTTAGTACAAAATAGGGTCAGGAACTTAAAAAAAAAAAATTAAAAATCAGTGAAAGGAAGTGCTTAACCTTTAGAAAATAATAATAATAATAAATAAATATATATATATATATATATATAATATAATATTATATTTTATATATATATATATATATATATATATATATATAATATTATATATATATATATAAATAATATAATATTATATATATATATATATGTATGTGTGTGTGTGTGTTTACATATGTAATTTTAAATAATTATTTTTATATAAAAAAATCCTGATTTGTGTGATTTTGTAGTTTTCTAGCAATAAAGATTAAACAAAAATATAGGAACAAAATAAAATGTAGGAAATTAGTAAATACAGATAATGTAATAATAATATATGTAATAATAATAATTTAACAAAAACAACATAAGAATAAGTAAAAGGGTTTTAAAAAAAAAAAAGTCTAAAATGAGATGGGACATTTTAATTAAATGGGAAAACATTGCAAAAATTATTTTACAAAAAATATGAATTTGCTATTTGTTTACAACTTTTTTCAACCATTTATGCTCGATTATTATTAGCGACACCGGTGGCCGTTAAATGAACTGCATCCAGGAACTTATATTAATTTAAGCAAGATTCATGTATCGAAAAAATTCTTAAACTTTAATTTTGTTCTTTAAGTATTTTAACAAAAACATAAAAATGGTTCTTTTACGTAGTAATGGGACGCCATAGAAATTGCCACGAACTGTGTGTAAAAGTGAAGCGCGGACCTCTTACCGTATTGCCTTTAAAAGCAGGTGCAACGAACACAAACATCAAACGGCTTCTTCTGCCGTCTTGTGGTGCAAATGCCCTCGAATAGTGTGGAAACAAGTGGGACTTCATCAATAATAGAACAAAAGCGGTGGTACCTCCGGCTTACCAGCCTAAAACAAACACAATGGCAGTGTTCAAAGAAAGCTCCTAATGAGCAGCTCTGCTATAGAGCTTCTCAAATCAATGTCTTCAGAGCCGCCGCTCACACACACACTGATCAATTAGGCCTTGGGGAGAAATTCATCCCTCCATTATTGCAGATTCAAACAGCTCATCACCTGAGAGGAGTCAAGTTAGCTAAACTCTAGATTAACTGTCAGGGAAATACAGCGGGCGCTTAAATGTACTGAAATCATCCAGTCTAGATACTTCCTTCATGCACATCAATTCCATAATAAGGGCCGTTCTACAGAGCTGTCTCGCAAAAAAAAACACATTTATGTAATCACATTTTAGATCCTTCTATTATCTATTGAATCCCACGATAATATTTAAAATATCGGTAAACTTAAAATATTTATTAGGTACTTTCATTCGGGAGGTGGCTGTGAAAATGATATTTTTGCTTTATAATAATTTTTTTCAAAAAGTTACAAAAAAGTATATATATTTTTTATTTTATTTTTAAAACTTTATGTAAAAAGATGTTTTCAGGTCATTACCGAAACTGTGTTTTTTTGGAAATATCCCTGCGTCCCTCCCTCTCTTTCACAGTAGATAGACCATCATTTTGAGTGAAATGTCTAAAAATCTGTGTGCAACTTTAGGAAACGTCACTACCAAACACCTTTTTTCTGCAATTAAAGCAAACTTTTTTGGGTGTTATTCCATAAAATGTAGGTTTTTTCTGTGTACAACTGTTCAGAACTAACTATGTGCTGATTATCATCTTTAAGCGAGGCTGAAAAATATCTAAAAATGTCACTACTGAAACATGTCATCATTGTTGTTTGGAGGTTATTTGATAAAATTTTGTTTTTATGCATTTACAACTGTTCAGAACTAACTATGTGCTGATTATCATCTTTGAGCGAGGCTGAAAAATATCTAAAAAGGGAACATAATCATTTATTTTGGGGGAAATAAGCAAAATTTTAGTACAGTTGTGCAAATCATTAGTATTTTAATATGTTTTAGTAGAGTTTTAGTTAAAACTGTAATGTGGGGACTACAGAAAACATTACTGTCCCTACTGAAAATATGCATCACGACCAAAAACATGGGATGTTTTGTCAAAAATAAAGTATATTGAATGATCAACTAAGATGTTATTATAGTGTTTGGATCAATGTTTATTCAAACTAATGAATCCTTCAGTATGATAAACTTTATGCCTTTTTACGAAGGAAGATTGGATTTAAAATATACATTACACTATATTACAAAAATAAATTACACTTGAAATATTAATAAAATTGCAATTGTAATTGATTTACCTGAGCAATTAAAAAAAAGAAATAGCAAAAAATATAGATGCAAACAAAATGTAACCCTTCTTATTAAATTATTTATTTATTCTTGTGTTTCAGTACTGACAAATTTCCAAAACCTTCTGAAAATATGTTATGAGAATTAACTGCGCAATTACTAGAAATGTGTACCTTGGATATTATGCAATTTGCGGTAACACTTTATTTTACAGTGTCATTGTTACATATGTTACATGTATTTACTATAGTAATAACTAGAAATTATGCATAATTACATGCAATTAACCCTAAACCAAACCCTCATCCTCACCCTAACCCTATAGAAAGTACATGTACTTAAATGTATAATTACAGTGTAATACTGACACCTTAAAATAAAGTGTAACCCAATTTGCATACATACAAAATTTACGGAAAAAGATTTTTTTTATTTTCCAAGCCGTTTCCAACTAGAATGGCGCATATATAATAAATAAATTCTGAACTGAGCATTTATGGTAGAAAACATGGACAAGGATTTTTTTTAACGCTTTACTTACAGGTAAAACTACACCTGTACTTTAGGTGCTATCTTATCTTCATCTATTAATGAAGCCGATTTCTATTACGTGTCTTTAACTGTATCTTTTTACTGAATCCTTCTTGATTCCGTAAAATGAAAAGGTCCATCATGGCAGGATACAGTGTTTAATTACAAGGGCACAAGGTCTATCACTGTGATTACTGTCATTCATCTGCACAAGGTGACACGGAATGTATTTAGAGGATAGAAAAGGGCATTAAAAATAGAATTTTTTTCATTTTATTTTCTTCTTCATGCAGCTGGAGTTTAACGTTCACGTTCCTCTTTGAAAGGCCGGGCACGTTGTTATGTGTCAAAAGCTCATCGCTGCAATTACGACTGAAACTCTTTGCAATCATCCATCAGAGCGGCTGGAGTTCAAGAGTTTTATTGTCATGCTTTATTTGCTTTAATCACCTGAAGTGAAGTGGAAATAAATTTAAAAATACATTCTGTGAAGGCTAATGACTGTAGCGGGAGCTCGTGGGTGGACGGAGGCGGGCGGCGCACGTCACACAAACCCCGGTGTCTCTTTACAGCGGGATGGAGATGTCCAGCGCCAGACTGCTGTAAACTGACAGGGAGAAGGCCGGCGTTACGGCACTGTACTGTAATTAGAACCGCTCCCACCCCGAAAGAACACAATGGCCCGTACAAAAAAGGCCTGACTGTTTTGATCCTGAAAATTGCTCCTTTCCCATTGAACATAATTAGAGTGTGATTTCTGACTAAATAATTTTAAGGAAAAGAAAAATCTGTCACCGTTTGGCTTGTGATACAACCGGTTCCTGTTCATAAAGTCAGAGTCGGTGTCTGTGGGGTTATTAAAATCAAATTTGAAGCTTTTTAAGACCTTTTTTTTAGGAGCTGCACGAATAAAATGAGCGTCATATGAGCGAGTAGGGCAAGATCTGTGATAACATATGACAAATTTAGCTCAAATACAGGTTTTGACTAAAGCAAAAAACAAAAAAAATGTAATAAACCGCACATTTTAGCCTTTAAACTATGTTTAAACCATGTTTTTAAGGAAATACAATGACCAGCGAGTCTGTAGACGGTGCGACAGTGCCGTGTTCGGACTTTTATTTCATTTAATCAAGTTTAATTATCGCATTAATCCATATTACAATTACTGTTTTCAGTCCTCATATTTAAGAGCTAATTAATTCTATAATTCTTATAGTATTTACTGTAAAATGATGGCGTTGAATTTGATAAAACTGAATTTAAGAGCAGAAAAGATCAACTTAAATTTAAATACACTTTAAAAATAACATAAAATACATACATTTATACAGTAAAATACTGTTTTCCTTTGAAACAGTAATGTACTGTAAAACAAAGCATTCTGGGTAATATTATTCGTCATTTTCAAGAAAGTAGCCTACAGGCCTCTTTTCTTAAAACGACAAATATTACCCAGAATGCCTTGTTTTTATGGAATATTACTGTTTCAAAGGAAAACAGTATTTTACTGTATAAATGTATGTATTTTACGTTATTTTTAAAGTGTACCCCTTGCAGAAAAGATGTTCACAATAAAGATTAAATGAAAATAAAGATAAAAAATAATAAATTAAACAAAAAACATATTGCATGGATGGATGTGTATATATATTTTTTTATAAGATTTTTTAGATAAGATAAAAAAAAATATATATATATATATATATATAAATATCTTTGTAAGATACTTTTATAATATATATATATTTTTTATATACGTCTGAGCAGTAAAGGAGAAAGAAATACATGAAGACTACATGAAAAAGGGTTTCAGAAATAACATCTGTTCATCTTCAGTGCTGGAGCGAGAGACACAACGACAACTTCAAACACGATCCAATTTATTACCAAATTTCCAACATTATAGACAGATCACAGTTTGGTTCGTGCCGACACACATAACATGCTTTTATACTGTACATGCTTAAATAAAACGACCTGACTCGTGGGAATTGAAACACCTATTAAGCTTATCCTGGGGTTTTTGGTCTGGTAGTGTGAAGATAAAAACATCCAACCGACTGAATGCATTAAAATGAGCCAGAGAAAATGACTCTGACCGATCACATGACCGTCCTTGGTCTAACTGCTCGGTCCTTGAAGAGCTTCAGCCATGAAAAGCTTTCCCAGGTTCTGAGACGTGAACTCCTTGATGGTTTGGCAGTACGTGTTGATTTGACCTGAAGAGCAGATGGAGGGGGGGGGGGGGACAAATCGCATTTAGAAATACAAAGAGTGAGAAATCACAAAGTGAGAAGAAAAGAGGAGAAATAAATCTTGAGGGAGTTGAAGAAGGTACAGAGGTACAGTTAATGTTCTCCATCATGTGGTGAAGGCCGGCCGCCGAGCTCTCAGGTGATTGGCTTTCCGCTCGGCAGCGCTGCTGCTCGCGCCACTGACGAGTTTAGAGTCTGAAAGACCTTAAGAGATGGTGAGAGATGAGCTGCTCCCTCCTCACACCTACAAGCCTTTCGTTCAGCCGTAGATCTGCCCATTACTGCTCAAACACTCTCGCTTGATGCCGTCACATCTGCGCTGCTTTCATCGCGATGCTAAATGTAATTGCTGGCTCCTATTTTATTATGTTTTATATATTACATCATTTCTTTGAATAATGTACTTCATATTTATCATATTTATAAAAAATGCACATTTATAATCATATTATTATTATTATTAGTGTACACATAATACAATAATAATTAATTAAAATAAATCAAATTAAATCTTGTTTTCAAGTTAAATTACATATTTCTAAGCATTATATATTTAATAAATAAATTATATATATATATATATATATATGCACATTTATTTCTTAAGTATATAATACTTAAAATAATATATATATATATATATATATATATATGCACATTTATTTATTAAGAATATAATACTTAATAATATATATATATATGCACATTTATTTATTAAGTATATAATACTTAAAATAATATATATATATATATATATATACACACATTTATTTATTAAGAATATAATACTTAATAATATATATATATATATATATATATATGCACATTTATTTATTAAGAATATAATACTTAATAATATATATATATATTAATTTGTTGCATAAATTTGCTAGATTTCATAAAATATTTAATTTAAATATATTTAAAATGATCGTATTTAACAATATTATTGCTATACATATACAGATAATGCACATACTATACAATAATAATAAATTAATTCAAATAAATAATTTACTTTATTTAAATATTACATTATTTTAAATACTATATATTTAATATTTATCACATGATCTGTAATAATATTACAATTTAATTATTTAATAATCATATTACTTATTTAATATTGAATACTATCCATATTATTATTATTGAATATTATTAGTGTCGCCTACATATTATTATAGACAATAAATAAAATGAATAATCCCTTTTAAAGGGCAAAATATCTTTAATAAAAATGGAAGTTGCTTCAATCAGGCTCTTTTTTCGTCTCAGAGCGTCGGACGAAACACAAACGCCGCCGTGTTCTCCTGCGTTCGGATGCTGAACACAATCATGTGAGACTTTGACTGGGTCATTTCAGAACCACCAAACCAACATTTGAGACGCTGCGACGCGATTGGTTCGCTAGTTAGTCCGATCGCGTTCTCCGTTGAGGCAAAGTCGCGCAAGGTTTTTGTTGCGCGTCGAGGGATTTATTCAGTAAATGTTTTTCCATTTTAGTTGGATAAAAGTTATTCAACTCAACTGAGCACATTTTATGCAAATCCTGGCGTTTCCATCCAGCGTTTCTTATGCGACATCCCATAATTCGCATTAAAATAGGTGGATGGAAACAGCTACTGTCAGCAACTTATTAGAAAAGTCCAAGTTTTGCTTGATTGCAAAGACTTCCCATATAATCCTTGAACACTCAGAATGGGAAGCAGCGTGTTGCTGGGAAAACAGCAGGGCTCTACAGATACAGGACGTCTACATAAAGTCCAGCAGTTCAGGATACAGGATGACATGACAGACACATCACCGTCCTCCAGCTATTTTCTCTCAGACAGCAGCTGATCTATAATATACTGCCTCCATAACAAGTTAGAAACAATTGCTTTAAATCAATCTCTGGCAAGGCCTCTGTAATGTTCCTCATAAATTACACCTCATCCCTCCTTCCCTTCCATCTCGGCTCCACAGGAGGGAAAAAAGGGACGAGTCCAAATCTTTTCGGATCCAAATGAGATGAAACGAGGAGATGGTTAACGCTGTGTTGGGATGTCTCGCATCGCTCAAGAGCAGAGATTTGGCTTCCATTACTGAGCAGACACTGAACGCTTGTGGAAAGGTGTAAACATGATAGACTTCTAGTGTGTTTTTTTGTTAGGCATCATAACAGGCTTTTATGGCTCATATATTATGGTATAGTGAGAATATGGAGCTCAAACTCGAGGAGAAATAGTTGCTGATATTTATACGGCCAAAAAGTACAGACTACTTACACAAAATGCATATAAATATGAGTTGTCATATATCCAACGTTATCTCGCGGCAATTCGTACGTATTTTCAACGTGCTAATTCGTACGAATTCATACGATTTGTCGAAACCCCAGTAGGGTAGGTTTAGGGGCGGGGTTAGAAGTAAGTTATTCGTACGAATTCAAACGATTTGTTGAAACCCCAGTAGGGTAGGTTTAGGGGCGGGGTTAGAGGTAAGTTATTCGTATGAATTCGTACGATTTGTCGAAACCCCAGAAGGGTAGGTTTAGGGGCGGGGTTAGAGGTAAGTTATTCATATGAATTCGTACGATTTGTCGAAACCCCAGTAGGGTAGGTTTAGGGGCGGGGTTAGAGGTAAGTCATTCGTATGAATTCATACTATTTGTCGAAACCCCAGTAGGGTAGGTTTAGGGGCGGGGTTAGAGGTAAGTTATTCGTACGAATTCATACGATTTGTCGAAACCCCAGTAGGGTAGGTTTAGGGGCGGGGTTAGAGGTAAGTTATTCGTATGAATTCATACTATTTGTCGAAACCCCAGTAGGGTAGGTTTAGGGGCGGGGTTAGAGGTAAGTCATTCGTATGAATTCATACTATTTGTCGAAACCCCAGTAGGGTAGGTTTAGGGGCGGGGTTAGAGGTAAGTTATTCGTACGAATTCATACTATTTGTCGAAACCCCAGTAGGGTAGGTTTAGGGGCGGGGTTAGAGGTAAGTTATTCGTACGAATTCATACCATTTGTTGAAACCCCAGTAGGGTAGGTTTAGGGGCGGGGTTAGAGGTAAGTCATTCGTACGAATTCATACTATTTGTCGAAACCCCAGTAGGGTAGGTTTAGGGGCGGGGTTAGAGGTAAGTCATTCGTATGAATTCGTACGATTTGTCGAAACCCCAGTAGGGTAGGTTTAGGGGCGGGGTTAGAGGTAAGTTATTCGTACGAATTCAAACGATTTGTCGAAACCCCAGTGACGGGCAGGTTTAGGGGCGGGGTTAGAGGTAAGTTATTCGTATGAATTCGTACGATTTGTCGAAACCCCAGTAGGGTAGGTTTAGGGGCGGGGTTAGAGGTAAGTTATTCGTATGAATTTGTACGATTTGTCGAAACCCCAGTAGGGAAGGTTTAGGGGCGGGGTTAGAGGTAAGTTATTCGTACGAATTCATACCATTTGTTGAAACCCCAGTAGGGTAGGTTTAAGGGCGGGGTTAGAGGTAAGTCATTCGTACGAATTCATACGATTTGTCGAAACCCCAGTAGGGTAGGTTTAGGGGCGGGGTTAGAGGTAAGTCATTCGTATGAATTCATACTATTTGTCGAAACCCCAGTAGGGTAGGTTTAGGGGCGGGGTTAGAGGTAAGTCATTCGTATGAATTCGTACGATTTGTCGAAACCCCAGAAGGGTAGGTTTAGGGGCGGGGTTAGAGGTAAGTTATTCGTACGAATTCATACGATTTGTCGAAACCCCAGTAGGGTAGGTTTAGGGGCAGGGTTAGAGGTAAGTTATTCGTACGAATTCATACCATTTGTTGAAACCCCAGTAGGGTAGGTTTAGGGGCGGGGTTAGAGGTAAGTCATTCGTACGAATTCATACTATTTGTCGAAACCCCAGTAGGGTAGGTTTAGGGGCGGGGTTAGAGGTAAGTCATTCGTATGAATTCGTACGATTTGTCGAAACCCCAGTAGGGTAGGTTTAGGGGCGGGGTTAGAGGTAAGTTATTCGTACGAATTCAAACGATTTGTCGAAACCCCAGTGACGGGCAGGTTTAGGGGCGGGGTTAGAGGTAAGTTATTCGTATGAATTCGTACGATTTGTCGAAACCCCAGTAGGGTAGGTTTAGGGGCGGGGTTAGAGGTAAGTTATTCGTATGAATTTGTACGATTTGTCGAAACCCCAGTAGGGAAGGTTTAGGGGCGGGGTTAGAGGTAAGTTATTCGTACGAATTCATACCATTTGTTGAAACCCCAGTAGGGTAGGTTTAAGGGCGGGGTTAGAGGTAAGTCATTCGTACGAATTCATACGATTTGTCGAAACCCCAGTAGGATAGGTTTAGGGGCGGGGTTAGAGGTAAGTCATTCGTACGAATTCATACGATTTGTCGAAACCCCAGTAGGGTAGGTTTAGGGGCGGGGTTAGAGGTAAGTCATTCGTACGAATTCATACGATTTGTCGAAACCCCAGTAGGGTAGGTTTAGGGGCGGGGTTAGAGATAAGTTATTCGTACGAATTCATACCTTGTAAAAAACGTACAAGAGATTGGGTTGCTATAATAATGTCATAGTAAGATATTTTAATATATGATAATAACTAAAACTAATACAAATGTTTCTGTTAATTGTTATAAATAAAAAGTATTAGTCGAAAAACTTAAATTAAAAGTTGAAATTGAAGCACTAAAATTTTTAATTGGAAATAAATAAAAACTAAAATTACCTAGAAGAACTGAAATGGAAATGAAATAAATTAAACCTAAATATTTTAAACCGAAGCAATATTAATAAAAAAATAAAAATATAAAGACAAATAGCACAGTTAATTAGTTAATTACTAAAAATTAACAAATAAACAGCAAAATAAAAGCTAATTCAAAATATTAATACAACTATAAAAAAATAGCACTATACACCTTATATAATAATAAATTAAATATATATATATTTTTAAATTTATTACAATATTGTATTTTTATTTTCCCCCTGGTTCATTTTTCACTATTTCAATATTTCACATAATAATATTTATTACTATTAATATTCTAAAATATAAGCTATTTTATTTCATATATGAATATGAATGAAAGCGAAGGGGCACATACTGGCGATGAGCAGCGTGTCCATGCGTGGCGGCGGCTGAGGAGGCTTGAACATCTTGCTCAGGTCTTCTTCGGGAAGCGGAGGCTCCCCTCGGCTCTGTCTCTGCGCGTTCTCCTGCTGACGTCTCTGAACGTACTGCAGCACAGGGATGAAGAGCAAACGGTTATTCTGAACTTTAACCTCCGGGACACCTGAATTAAAGCTTCTAAATATGGCCGTCACAGGAGGCAGAGAGAGAAGACTGATGGTGTATTTAAAAGCTGGTGAAGATGATTAGATTTGATGAAAGAAATGAGTAAATAAAGAGAGAACTGCTGTGTCACTACGGTATCAGAGGAATTTGGGAGGTCGCATGTACTTCAATCAATCAGGAAGTTCAGTGTCCAGCGCCGAGCGAGGCCATTACCGTCTCATTCAGACCTTGATACACAGCCACTCGATAAATCTCTTCTAACTTCACTGACTTTATAGAGTCAGTCGGGCTGATTCTGAACGATGCTAGTGATTGCCTTGGCACAAAAGTCCTAGACACTCCCGCTTAAATAAGAAAATTTGCAGCCTTGACAAGCCTAAACTTGGGTGAACCTCATACTTCACACGAAACTTATTTTTCAATAAATAAGAAAACATATTACTTTGGGTAGAGAATATAGAAACTTTTTTTAGGGCCATTAAAAGTTTTTTTTTGTTTATTTTGTAATTAAAATCAGAGGTCATGAATTGAGACTTTTGATATATGAGGTAATCATACTGTAATTTCAGAACTGAAAACTTCCTTGTTAGTCCAATAAAAGCTCGTCAGGCACAGCGAATGACGAGTCCCGGAATAGGTGAAACTCCGCCTCCGCAGAAGAAATCAACGCCTACTTCATCGCTGCAACATTAGCTCCGCCCACTGGTGTGTCAGTGAGATGAGGAGAGAAGAGCGACACACGACTGAAATAACATTAACTTTCAAAAGATCCTAATGCTAGAAATATGGTCATTTATTATCAACAATGTGAATGTCTCAGTTCAGCTTTATTTATTTGTATTCGGTATTTCACTGTGGATTCTTTGGTAAATCAATCACATGTCGGCGCAGGTTTTGCAAACAGACGTTTACGATACGGACTCGACGGTAATGAAACAACATGTGAGTAACTGTTAATTCTAATGCCTGATCTGATATTAATGATTCATGTACAGTCAGTAAATCAAACTAAACGCTGAACTTCACGTTGGATAAAAATAATCTGTTATTTAAACAGTGATTAAATTATATATAGAAAGTGATCAAAGAACGCTCCCTTGACAGTCGCTGGAGCTGTCAATCAAACAGTTCATCAGTGACTCGCGCCAAAACTCCCGTTTTATTCAACGAATCTCTTAGTTGCGTCACGTTTGTACTGTTAGTCATGATGAAAGCATTCGTTAGTGTGCGGAAATTGATCGCAGCTCTCGTGAGCTCAACAACATGATCAACGTTCATCACTGCAACCTTTCATGCCACGATCTCAATATAATGCCATAGATCTAAATGTAATGCAACACTTTTCATGATTAGTTAACTTTGAGAGCTGTTATAGTAAAAACACGCTAAAGGAGAATAATACTCAGCTATTTCAAATGCAAAAATGTCAGCCAATCACAGCAGTGGGCGTGTACACTGAAGTCTCTCAGCAGACACGCCCCTTAAAACAGAGCGTTCAAATAAGAGGGATGAAATCAGGGTAGAAAAAATGCCTTTTATGTCTAAATTATGACATTTTTGATGTAAAAAGCACACTAACATTATAAGTGCACCCCAGGAAACATTATTAAACTATGTAGTTCATGACCCTTTTTTTTATTTAAATAAATTTATACTTTTATTCAGCAAGAATGACTTAAATTGATCAAAAATGACAGTAAAGACATTTATGTTACAAAATATTTCTATTTCAAATAAATGCTTTTGTTACTTTAGCAACAAATGAGCACATTAGAATTTTTAAAAAAAATTATTACTATTTAATATATTATTCATATTTATATATTTTTTTAATGTTGTTTTTTGTATTAATTCATTTGTATTCATTCAAGAAATGCAAAAAAAATTAAAAAAAATAATTTTATTTCTTTAAGCAAAAGTAACATTTCCAACGTTCGTCTTTTGGCGTGAAATATGATCCAAATATTTCTCGAAGGTGTTCATGAGAAACACCCTAGTTTATATTGACTATACAAATAAACACTGATTTAAGAGTAAAATCTTTAATTGCCCACAAGCCTCCAAAGAGCATCCCTGTGTTTCCCAAACAAAGCTTTGATTATAGCCTCAGAGCTAATTCCTGGGTTTCGAGTTGCACAGTTTCATCAATTACGACTGTGATATAATTATATCTTCCAGAGAATAACATCAAGAGTGAAACATCAAGCCTCATCAGCCGCTCATTCAGCGTAAGCCCCTTATTGTGATCTTTGTGGTGACAACCTGTTTTCCCACCAGCAGACATCAGGACGGCAAAGCCACCATTAACGGTAACTAGCGTTTACATGCTTATGCTGGCTCTCATCCAACCGGAACATCAAAGCGTTTAAAAGTGCGTGTTGTATCAGCGTCACAGCCCGCTCTGTTCCTCTTTTTAGCCCGTTTCTTCTGAAAATCCCATCACTTGAAAGCAGGGACTAACTAAAACTAAGAATAAAATCATTTCAAGTCAAACTAAAAATGGAAAAATAAAATTGAATTCAAAAGGTTAAAGAGACAAAAATAACCCTGCGTGAAAGTACGGGCGTGATTTGGGGTATCTCCACATGAGAAGACGGGTCACCTGATGTTTCTGTTGCTGCTGCTTGCTGAGACTGCGGCAGTGGTTGTTGTACTTGACGATGTCCTGACTCATGTCGTCCACGCGGTCCATCAGCATCTGCAGGCTCTTCTCTAGATGAGAACTGCAGAGGAGCAACAAGGTCATCATTGTGTTTCTGATTGCTTGTTATTTAGTGAACACCTCTTACAGTACACAAATAGATTTATCACGCCAGGGCGGTAACCACCATAGGCACCATCACTAAGAGGAAATGGCCAAATCGTCCCCGAAAATGTTTGTTATTTCTTAACGCTGCTCTCCATACGCTCTGATTGTTGTTAGGATGACAGACACTTTTAAAAGTTACATTTTTAGGCTGATCTGCCTCATCAATGTCAAAATGACGGCCAATCGGATCAAAGGAGGCGGAGCTTAATGTTCACTGAAGACGAGTGTTCGTGCGTGGTAAGATATAAGCAGCTAAACATTAAATATACGACGACTGTTTTAGCGTAGATATGCTTAACGACCCACAATAATGTACGGTGTCGCAAACTACTCAACTTTTTTATTCGAATTGAAAATATGTTATCATTTAACTGAATGTGATGAAACAAGAGACGTTTCAAAAGCCAAACTGGAAAAAATAAATAAATAAATAGCCTTTTCTTAATTACAAATTAAATTATTTTTAATGCTTGCATTATTTTTTTTTCATCTTATGTTTTAGAATAATTTTTTAAAAATTTTTTGATTAAAAATACACTTGATCAAAAATAACTCCTGTATATTAATATATATTTTAATTTCCACCACTGTATATTAATATATATTTTAATTATATATATATATATATATTTTTTTTTTTGCCTAAAGAACCCTAATGAAAAATCAGTTTTCACAAAAACATTAAGCAATGTTATATATATTATAAAAAATTATTATATATATATTATTAACTTATTATATATATATATATATTGCCTAAAGAACCCTGATGAAAAATCAGTTTTCACAAAAACATTAAGCAATGTTATATATAATATAAAAAATGTATTTTATATATATATATATATGCCTGGGATTCTAATCTTACCCACTTTTTTGTAGGTAGTGTCACTAAATATCTTTAAAACAACATATTTTTAACTTGTTAAAGTTAAAACTTAACTTGTTTTAAGCACAAAACTCACTAAATTTAGTTTGTAAAAATGAGGCAGATAAAACTCTTTCTATCTTGTAGAATTTTGCTGAAATATATTCTGTTCTGAATAAAATTTTACCTGAAAACAAGACTCAAATACTGATCAGGAAAATGAATAATTCTCAGCAAATTATTATTTTTAATTTCTATGCTAATAATATTGTTTATTCATTTCTAGAGAATAAAAGGTTTTCGCTCACAGCACGTCGTTATTGAAAAGCCATTATGCTTAAATTCACAAATAAATGATCAGAAATGTAAATCTCTGCCAAAAGATCAAAACCTTATGGGAACGTCAAATGATCAAAGCACATCTTAACCGTCGACAGAGAAACACAGAACTTAAAAAAAGCTGATAGCATGGATTCCTCATTAATAATTCATCCGATTCTGCATACATCAAAAACATTTGCATGCATCATGTGATATGCAAAACAGGTCCCACTGTAACTGTAGTAGAATGATACCCATATTTTATAACAGGACAGCAACCCAAAGATGAGGAAAATGTCTTCAAAGGCGGTTTATCTGTTCTTGGTAAACCCCATTAACAACAAATTAGCCTCGCCAGCATGTTCCATTAATCTTGTGGAAAACTGCTGGACGTATGTGGGGAAGTGAGATCCCGTGGGTGCGGACAAACCAGGAGCAGCTCTCTGTCACGCATGAACATGAATACCCTGGTGCACATCCATACAGACTGATGTTAACACCAAGTCATCTAGTAAGGTCCACGTGAAACAACACAACACAGAAATCTCTCATTAGCTGCTGGAAAAATCCAGAGAAAACCAGCTTATCTAAGTTGGTTATTATCCGGTCCAAGCTGGTTGAGCGAGTAGATCTTGGATCGGCAACAAACCAGCTTTATGAGCTGGTCAACAAGCCCCGAACAGCTAATGAACTTTATGACTTGCCGAATGCATGTACGCTGTCATTCAGAAGTTTGTGCTCAGTGTTTTTAAGAAATGAATACGTTTATTCACCACGGACACATTAAACTGATCAAAAGTGGCAGTAAATGTTATGTTACAACAACTATTTTCAACACCGATTAATAAGAAGAAAATGTTTCTTGAGCAGAAAATCGTCATATCAGAATGATTTCTGAAGGATCATGTGACTCTGAAGACTGGAGGAATGATGCTGAAGATTCAGAGGAAAAATTGATATGTTAAAATATATTTGAACAGAAAACAGTTCTTTAGTTTTCTCACTATTACTATTTTTGATCAAATAAATGCAATCTTGTTGAGCAAGAGATTTAAAAAAAAACATACATACTACATACATATATATATAATCAGGGATGGGGAGTAACGAAATACAAGTAACTTAGTTATGCATTTAAAATACAAAATTTGAGTCATTTTAAATGGGTGGTAATCAGATTACAGTTACATCTGAAAAGTGTTTTAGATTACCAAAGTGATTACTTTGAATTTTAATGTCATTTAAACAGCGATTGGTGATTCTCTGACTCTGACCGTCTGAAAAAGAGGAGTTAAGATTCATGTTTTACACTGTTTTCATGTTTTGTGAGTCATTTTATAATTCACTCGTCACTGCAACTTTTTCTCACAATTAGTTTTTTCCTTCACAATTGTGAGTTTGTGTTTCACAATTCTGACTTCTTTTTCTCAGACTTGTGAGATTTAAACTCACAATTGCAAGTTATAAAGTCAGAATTGGGAGATATAAACTTGCAATACTGACTTTTTTTCTTGCAATTATGAATTTATTATGTGAGTTTATATCTCATAATTCTGACTTTCCTCAATATTGTGAGTTTATATCTCATAATTCTGACTTTATAACTCACAATTGCAACTTTATATCACGCAATTCTGAGGAAAAAAGTCAGAATTGTGAGATAAAAACTCACAATCACCTTTTTTGTGTTTGTTCCACACTTATTAGTATTCCAAAGTATTCTAAAGTATTTAGATTAAGTTACTAAACTTGAGTAATGTAACGAAATACGTTACAAATGACTTTTTACAGCATGTATTTTGTAATCTGTAGTGAAATACTTTTTAAAAGTAACCTCCCCAGCTTTGAATATATATATATATATATATATATATATACACACACACACACACACATATATATTCCGGTATTAATCAAACATTGGTGTCTTTTATCATGATGACTGCATAAAACGGCAGTGAACAAAAACACGTCACAGCTTCAGAGAATCCGCTCACTGTATATTTAGAGAGAAGAACGTACTGTAAACCACATCTTAACCGAACAGCAAAAAACATAAATAAAAATCCCATACAGATTTTTTTCCTTTAACTGCCCCTACAGGGCAACTTATATAGTGTGCTGGCTCTGCAAGTTTGGCAACAAAGCAAGCTTGTGGAGACCGAAAGAAAGAAAAGAGAAAGTGTGTGTGTGTGTGTGTGGCCCTGGAAGCCGTTTTTAATGTTTCTGAAGGGTCTTTCTGTGGAGGCGCGCCAGCTCTGATGAATGAGGGCAAGCATCCCTGTATGACCTCCATCTTTTACCATGCACCTCATTATTCAGAGTCCAATGAGTCTATGGATCTTCCCCTCTGTCTGAATCACACACACACACACACACACACACACACACACACACAGTATGCATTCATAACCAACAAGACACTAATAAATGCTGGGTTGTTCCAACCCATGTTTGGGTCAAATATAGACAAACCCAACCGATGGGTTTAAGAATATTTGAAACCAACAGTTGGATTTGTCCATATTTGACCCAAAAATGAGTTGAAACAACCCAGCACAACAAAAATACAGGTTCACTTACACACATGCCAAAACTTCGGCACATAATTATTTGTACTACTTATTTCTCACCAATTGCATACTTTTTTTTTGACTAAAAAAACACTAAAATAATGTGGGGTTAAAAACAACCCAAGTTGAGTTGAAAATGGACAAACCCATTGATTGGGTTGTTTTGACGCAGCGATTGGGTTAAATGTTTGTCCAACCTTTAGTTGAGTTGAATAAAACTACCCCAGGGTTGAGCAGACATATAACTCAACTACTGGGTCAAAACAACCCAATCGCTGGGTTTGTCCATTTTCGACCCAACTTGGGCTGTTTTTAATGCAGCATTTTTTTTTAATACAGTGTAGAAAAACGGTAACTAAACAATCAATTAATAAATATATACATTAACATTACAGATATAATGACAATTATTGTTGTGTTTTACCAATATAATTTATTATTTTTTTATTACAGCAGTAATAACAATTATAATTATCACATTAATAATAAACAATAATAGTTAACCTTGCTATTTGAGAACATTCCACAAATTGCAACCGTTTTTGTGACTTACTGCGAATATTAAAATAATAATTAACATTTTTAATTTTATATTTTTCATGTTAATTTTAGTTTGCTTCACTTGTTTATTTTTTTAAATATTGCTATTTAGGTTTAATTTCAGTTTCATTCATTTTTATTTCCAGTTAATAATTTTAGTGCTTCAACTAAAACTTGTTTAAGTTTATTGCAATTTTTTATTTTTATTTTATTGCAGCTTTATTTCAAATTAACATAAATGCTTTTAATAGTTTCACTTTTAACCATAACAAACCATGCCACATAAGGTTCAGTAATTTATTAATAATAATATTTTATTTACTCATAATTTTCACCTTCAAGGATGTCTCCGACATGAAATGTGTTGTCCTTAATTTACCCACAAACACAGCGAGAGCTCAGTAACACACACACTCTCACAGCCCTATCTGCATCTCCTGGCTTTCATTAGCATATTTAATAACATTTCACCATTTCGGTTTCCCGCTCTGTCTGAAACAAACACAAAAAAATCAAAACAAAAACTCTGCTGATCTAAAACGGGCTTCATGAATAAACCGGCGGCGACTGCGGTCTCAAATGATTCAGTGAATATTAGCATCCCTTAAAAAACAGTTGGAAGTTGTTTATCTTCTGTTTTATTAGGAAGGAAAACACCTTCCATGTCGGTTAGTGATGCAGTGGCATGAGCCGAGCGTCACACCGGGGAACGTGGCGTCCCAGTAAAAGCTGAACCGCAGGAGAAAGGTGACTCATTAAAATCACACCGTCCTATTTCAGAGCACTATTGACGGAAGGTTTGGGTCATCTGGAGTCATCGCGACAGCATAACACACACACACACACACACACACACACTGGCCAAAACACACAACGAACGAGCAGAAGTCAGTCTAAAGCACTTCTCTGACAGTAACGTGTCACAGTCAACCATGAGAGCTTGTGCTTTGGGAAAACGATTACAACAAAGCAACAGATTTCAGAGAGAACGAGTCGTACGCTAAATCCAGATGTGACGTGAAGAGTCATTTGTCCGTCCGCACCGAATCAGACGATTTATCCTAACAAGACAGGATGAGACTCACAATATTTGTCCGTCTACACTAGAAGAAAAAATATATTAAAGCACTGTAAATAAAATCATATTTACTAACCCTCATGTTGAATTACTTTCTTTTATGGAACAAATGTATTTTTCAATATTACTCTTTTTAATTTAATAAAAATAAATGATTTTCAAAGCCTTTTAAAGCTATACAATAGATTTGTGTGAGGAAAAAAAACACACAAGTAGCTATTTAATGAAAAGTAAGCATGATTCATGAGCAAATTGTTGTTTTGAGTCAGATCTTTTCAATGAATCGGTTGATTCAGTTCACAAAACAAGTCTAAATGATTTGATTCCAAACCCCCACAAATCATGTGACTTCAGATCTCGAATATTTCAAGGATTATAAACTAATATTAGGTGACATGAATATTATATTCTAATAAATATTACATTATAAAATGTATTCAAGCCCACTTCAATTCACTGTATTTTTTTGTCCACCCAGCCCTAAATTAAATAAAAAAATTATAAAATGAAATACTTTGAATATAGCATATATATATATATACATATCATCACTGTCAGGCGGAAACCTTGTATCTCCAAAATCGCTAATTTCTGGAAATTTTCTGGACGTTACGAGGTTTTTAACCAGCGAAATGTCAAGACGTACGTGTTTTTTCTCATCTGAGGCAGCAAGTGCATCACATTACGTTTTCATCAACTTACAGATTATAAAGTTTGTAGCTTTATGTGGACATTCAATTTCTGTCATTTGGCAATAATCTCATGTTATGAACGATGAAGTGCTTCACACACAATATTGGCTCAATGATAAACGCTAGACTAAGACACTCAATTCTCAAATATAGCGTTTATGAATATAAAGTGTTTCTTTTCTTGTACTTATTCAAACAACCAGTTCTTTATTCATCACTGCAGTGCAAACAAGCAGAGACGTTAACAAAACTGTGTGAGAATCTTCATTTACAATAGTAGTGGGCGGAGTTATGATGTTTGACTGACAGTTCCAGGAGCCAATGGAGTTACGAGGTTTAGCCACAAACTCTTTTTAATACTTTTCATTGGTTAAATATTTGCAAAACCCACAGACAGACCAAAACAATGAAATATCGGTCTGATAGAGCAAATTAGTAGTGTCGCAATTACCGGAATTGGGAATAATCGTGATATTCAAAGCATGATATATCGACATCGTGTTAATTTAAGGTGTGATAATATATTGGTATTGGCAATAACCACAATATTGAAAATGAATAGGACTCTTATGATATCATGACACGTAAATCGTCCAGCGTCAGTACCTGGTTGACCCCTCAGGTGGCAGTATTGCACCTTAATTCTAACACCGGTCAAACGACCGGGTCCGAGTGGGCGAGTGAGAGGCTCTCCCCACACCCAGTATGGGAGTTTTCCGGCTTCCAAGAAAACAGCCCAATCTGCAGAATGTGCCCGTCTATGGTCAGTGGGGTTTTGACCCACCTCCACGTCCACCACCCTGTGGATTACGCCATTTTACAGAGCAAATTGCGATTATTTTACCAGTCATGGAATGGGAAATGTTATATTAACCTGTTAACAGCGGCTTTCTGTCTTCATATATTTAAATAAAGGGTGATTCTTTTAATAACTACCGCATTTTCTTTTTCTTGTCTTATTTTTGTATTTGTAATGCATTCGCAATATTTGTAAAATAAAGTCATGGCGAGCATTTGATATTTTTTGATCTAATCTATTACATGATTAAAACTGATCTAGAAAAATTGAGCGACTACATTGCTACATTAAACTGTAAAATATTAAGTTGGTCGCGGTGCACTTAACGCCTCATCTATGGCCGTTCTAGACACTGTCACGGCCGGCTCGTACTCGAACCACATCCCGGACGAGCCCCCATTTATAACGGCCGGCTCGTACTCGAACCACATCCCGGACGAGCCCCCATTTATCACGGCCGGCTCGTACTCGAACCACATCCCGGACGAGCCCCCATTTATAACGGCCGGCTCATACTCGAACCACATCCCGGACGAGCCCCCATTTATCACGGCCGGCTCATACTCGAACCACATCCCGGACGAGCCCCCATTTATAACGGCCGGCTCATACTCGAACCACATCCCGGACGAGCCCCCATTTATAACGGCCGGCTCATACTCGAACCACATCCCGGACGAGCCCCCATTTATCACGGCCGGCTCGTACTCGAACCACATCCCGGACGAGCCCCCATTTATAACGGCCGGCTCGTACTCGAACCACATCCCGGACGAGCCCCCATTTATAACGGCCGGCTCGTACTCGAACCACATCCCAGACGAGCCCCCATTTATCACGGCCGACTCCAATGCCGCGACAAAGAAGGAGACAACACGTTGGATCATGTTCAAAAAGGAATAACATTTAATAAAGTAAGAATAAAATAAGACTAAACGAAAACAAACAACTGGAGAGAGCGAAACGACACAGGGAGGGGAAAGCGCGCACCATCTCAACTGAAGCGAACTGCTTAAATTTGCCGCCATCAGGTGTAAGTCCTCAGTAATCATGACGTCATTCAAACTCCATCCTGCAAATCAAACAAAGGAAACCACAAATATGACCCATGCTGGGTTCATAACAACACATTAAAACTAAATTAGCAGCGCGCTTACTGTGCATTGATAGTTTAAAGAGCTTAAAATACGGGTTAAAGTATCAGTTTTGATGTCAATATTTATTCATCATACTGTTGAACTTGACAGTATTTTCTCTCGTGTTATTTCGTAGGGATCTTCAAAGAAGACAGAGAAAGCTAGTCGCTTGAGATTGAGGAAGCAAGAAGTGAAAATGCATTAGTCCTGTGTTCATCAGCATCCTTATGTTCACTGGGTAAAAAAAAGAAAAACTCAACAAACAAAGTAAAAATTAATTTCAAGGATACATTTTTTCCCCCCAAGGTTTCTATAGATATCGCGATGTATCGATATCGTGAATTCTTTTGGCCACAATAACCGTGGCGTGACAGCCCTAGAGCAAATATATACTTTTACGGTAAAAGGCTTGTTAGGACAACAACACCGGCGTAAATGAAAGAGATAGCTTTTATCACTCCATGTTTCATGTCCAGTGAGGATAAACACAAAAACACTGTGGGCTCACAGACACAACTGTGCTCTTCTGGAGTCAACCAGAGCGACGATTGCTTGGATTTACGTCGAGGAAATGATCAGAGGCGCCCGCTCTCATTCCTGGCCAATTAAAGGGAGGCTGAAGGCCAAACAGATTCCAATGATGTGTCCAGATCATTGAGGAGAGTCAATGAAGTCCAGCAGAGCACTCTGGGATAGCGGATCATGGAGTTTAGCGGTTTAGGGAGCCACTTTCGGCCCAACACCACTGCATTGACAGCCATGATGGATTCGGCGCAACTCGAGGGGGCTGATTTTGTTTTCAGATTAAGCATGAGCCCATCATGAGTATCCAAGCGTTGGATATATATCTGGGAGGTGGTCTAAATCACTGTGGTAACTAAAGACGTTGATGTGGATCTGGGCTTCCCCCGGCTACACACACAAACACACTCTACCAGGGTGCCAAGAGCATGAGAAAAGGTGGAGAAGAAAACAATAAAAGGAATAGAAAAGGGTTAGCACTGGACCCACCAGAGGGTTGAGCTCATTTTAAACTGAGGCTGTTGCCTTCCCAGACTTACAGATTCTCACACACCCACCCAAATCACGTCTCCACGCCAAAATACTGTAAAACTCATAATTCTTTTTTTATTTCGCTAAAAAAATGCAATTTGATTTCACCCCCAGAAGAGGAGGGTCGGTTTGGAGTGAGCCTGCTGGGAAGGGAAGGAGAGAGAGGAAAGACAGGGAGGTATTGTGTTAGCGAGGCTGCGGTGGTTCGGTGTTTGCTTTGGTTTCTAGGGTAACACCAGACTGCAAAGAGATAACTTAAACAGATGTGGAGAACCCGACGTGGGGAGGGAGGGAGAGAAAGAAGAAAAAAAGAAATCAGGAAAAATAACGAAACAGAAAAGCCACAGATAAATCCGCCTTGTCTGAGAGTGTTTCTGGTATTTTGTTGTTTAAAGAGAGCAAATCATGTCCAGAGAGAGAGAGAGAGAGAGAGAGAGAGAGAGAGAGAGAGAGAGAGAGAAACCAGCGACACACGGAGGAGAGATTAAAAGGAAAGAAATTCATCTGTTTTACTGATTAAAAGAAAAGTCTGAGTATATAAATACACAAATGCATGCAGGTTGTTGACACAGTCAAAGCAGACATGAACATTAAATAAAAAATCATTATTGAAAGATATAGTTAGGGCTGTTAGAACCATGAAAATGTGCTGAAGTAAATAAAAATTGGCATTAAATCGTTTGTTCGTGTCACATGCAGTGTAAACAATTATTAGGGAATATGACAAGAGTATGGTAAATCTAAATATTAATTAATTTAATATTATTAGAAATTAAAGAATTTATGTCCACTTTAACTTTCCCCTTCTAAAATAATAATAATAAAAAAAAATAAAAATAAAATAACATTTTTTTTTTCAAATTTAGAAATTGAATTTATATCTACTTCAATTTTCCCTAATATTTTTATGGAACCAAGCCCTTCTAAACTAAACTAAATTAACAAAATAAAATAAAATAAAATGTATTAAATTAATATTATTAGAAATGAATGTATGTAGACTTCTATTTTCCACAGTATTTTAATGGAACCTTGCCCTTCTAAAATAATAAAATAAAAAATAAATAAATAAAATAAAAAATATTAAATTAATATTATTATAAATTAAAGAATTCATGTCCACTTTTATTTTCCACAGTATTTTAAAGGAACAGTGCCCTTCTAAACAAATAAAATAAAAAATAAAATAAAATAAAATGTATTAAATTAATATTATTATAAATCAAAGAATTCATGTCCACTTCAATTTTCCACAGTATTTTAATGGAACCTTGTCCTTCTAAAATAATAAAATAAAAAATAAAATATAAAAAATATTAAATTAATATTATTATAAATTAAAGAATTCATGTCCACTTCAATTTTCCACAGTATTTTAAATGAACAGGGCCCTTCTAAACTAATAAAATAAAATAAATAGTTTAGGACCTCATATTAGGACTTCGTATTCTTCAAGTTGTGTTCTTCCCTTTACATTCACATACATTTTAATCTAACATCCTGAACGTTAAAAAAATGCCTGTTGCTGTAATTTGTCATTTGTGTGAGAGCACCTCGAGCCTCAGAGAGGACGTCATTACGAATGTATCATTTCAGGTCCTCAGCAGAGCGACGAAGACTCCTCCTTTCATCTGGAAAAACCAAATTTGGCAGGCCGAATTAAAAGAGGCAAATTAAAAAGATAAAATTCCCTTTCTAGTCAGCTGAGAGAGACCTTCAAACCCCTCTTGGACCTTCGACAATTCAAAAAGCAGCGGTAAAAATGAATGTTTCTGTCCCAAAAAGCATCATCTCAACCATAGCTGCTCCGAAAATAATTAATAGATTAAAATGATAATTGCAAACTCCAAAGCTCCCCTCCCTTCCCCACGCATCCGTACAAGCTGTGTATGGCGAGCGAATTCAAATTAAGAAAAAAAGAGTGGAAAAGAAATGACATAGTAAAAGTGTGTGAGATATTGATAGCGTCTGATGTATCGTCTCATCTGCGAGATCACTGAGGGCCGACCGTGACAAACAGGGGAATCGAAGAAGAAAATTGACCAGCACAATGATCTATAGAAAACGATCATTCATAAGCGAGCCGGCTCCTTTTCAAAGCGCTCGTATTAACATCTCTCTCTCAATGTTGTATTTCACTCTTTAACACAGAAAAGAGCTGTTTATAGGAGCAAAACGGAATGAAACAAGCCTCGCTAAAAACCGTTCAAACGCACGCAGAATATAAATGCTGTTGCTTGCGTCTCCTCCAAAAAGAACTGTCATTTTATAATTTAAGATATTTAATGCATCAATTATTATTCCCAAACTGAGTGCTTGTTTCAGCAGACTCGCCTCATGCGCGCCGATTCAACGAGAACTGCGAATCTACCCGTATCAGGACGCATGTATTTACTCAAGAACACTCCAACTGAGCATCATTAAACCCTCAGAGAAGTCTCACACCGACCGGGACGGTCTGGGATTGACCCATGATTATTTATATTTATTGACAACTGATGCTGGGTTATTATAGGGAACTGAAACTAAAATTATATTAAAAAAAATAATAATAATGACTTATTTTATTCCAGCAAGTTGCCATTTATCATTTTTCAGTTTAACTTGATGTACTAAAATAAAATAAAATAAAATAAAATAAAACAAAATAAAAGTCTTGTTTATGACCTCATATTAGGACTTCATATGCTTCAAGTTGCAACAAATAAAATAAAATAAATAAAATAAAAGTCTTATGACCTAATATTACGACTGCATATACTTCAAGATTCAGCAAATAAAATAAAATAAAATAAAATAAATAAAATAAAAGCCTTATGACCTAATATTAGGACTTCATATGCTTCAAATTGCAACAAATAAAATAAAAGTCTTACAACTTCATATTCTTCAAATTGCATCAAATAAAATTAAATAAAATACAATAAATAAAATAAAAGTCGTATGACCTAATATTAGGGCGGCATATACTTCAAGATTTAGCAAATAAAATAAAATAAAATAATAAATCAAATAAAAGTCTTGCTTATGACCTCATATTAGGACTTTGTATGCTTCAAGTTGCAACAAATAAAATAAAATAAATAAAATAAAAGTCGTATGAACTCATATTAAGTTGCAACATCTAAAATACACTCTTTCCCTTTTACTGTACAAGTTTTAATCTAACATCTTGAAAGCTAAAATACTAATATAACTAAAACTGAAATAAAATTAATAAAAACTACACGGCAATATTTAAAAAAATGACAAAACAGCAAAATTCCTAAAATTAAACTAAAATGAAAATGAAAAATATACAAATAAAAACATTCAAAAAATGATACTAGATACTAGTCAATTTTTAATATATTTCCAGCATCATTACTCCAGTCTTCAGAGTCACATGATCCTTCAGAAATCATTCAAATTTGCTGCTCAAGAAATATATATTTTTTTTAATTTAATTTTTTTTTTTTTTTTAATTTAGTTAAAATTTTGTCCTTACACTGAGAAAAAAAATCATTCATCTGCAACAAAAATTCATACTGAGCCCCAAACTATTGGAACGTTAATGCATATACACACACAAACACATGAAGAATTACTGAAAATCCTGAAAAAATTGGGCTTAATACTTGCAATATTTTACTGCAGAAATCCTCACGAACACAGTCTTCTTTCACACATGAACATTTCTAAAAGCAAACGATTTCATACGTTATCACTGAAGGCAGAGAATGTGCTGGTGGTGCATAAAAAGGTTTGAATTCAGCACACGGTAAAACCCTGCCTGTAAATTGTGTCATTAAATTCATCCCCGCATTTGTTCTGTCAGATAAAGGTAAGAGATGTCTAGCTTCTGTCAGAATCGGGAGTAAAGCGGCTTGTGAACTGTCATATCTGAATGTTCACCGCAAGTTCAAGAGGTAAAAGGCCCGTCTAATGAACGAACAGCTCGCACAGATTCCCCCAAAAGCCTTTCATTCGGATAGTCTGGAATGAAAAGCCATTAAAAGCGGACGTCACCTGCGCGGCACTGACCTCTTCATTAGTTCTCATCAGAGATGACTTGCTGCTAATGTGAGCAAGCATCATTAGGGATATCTCAGCGCTCGTATAAATTTACTCGTTCACATTAGGAAATGCTTGGCTTGTGTAGTAATGCGTGTGTGTGGTCAGACCTGCTGGAGAGGTTCAGGAGCTCGTGTTTGTCCGCGGCAGTGGACTTGTCCTCCAGCTCCCACAGAAGAACGCTGATGAGGTGAGAGTTCTTGATGACGATGGGAACCTCCTCGAACATGTGCTCGAATCCCACGCTAGCCTTCTTCAGCCTGTGTGCACAGAGATATTGTCGTTGACACGTGCCAGAATCACTTTTTTGATAACAGCAAGCCAACACTGTGACCAAAATAACCGTAACGGTACACGTATTCGTGCCGAAAATGGTCTTTTGGCTCAGTATGCATGTGTTTGGCTCTAGAATGGACAGTATCGTTTATATAGATGTACTTTGATGACGCCAACTCGTCTAGAAATAACGAAGGACAGCGTGAGCTGGATAAGTGCAGAGGTGCTTCGATCTCTCTAATTAAATGAGTGGATGATTTCAACTCTTCTCCATCACTAATCGCTCCATTAGACGAGCACTCGAGGCTGATTAGTCGACTGATTTCTAAAGGCACTTTTTGAAACGAGGAGGAAAGAGAGTCTGTGTCAAGTTTATCCACGGACCCTTTATCCAGACTCGTCATCCTCAAGACGAGAATGACAGATTTTGGCAAATATATATAATTGCTTTAACAAATGCAAGAAATGTAATGTAATGTTATATATTATAATATAATAATCTTTATCAAATTAAAAAAAAAAAATCTATAAATACATTTAGGAAGAATATATAATAACAAACAAAGATATAATATAATATATAAAAAAATTGTATAATAATAATAATAATAATATCAACATTCAACATTCAACATTTACATTTAGCAGACGCTTTTATCCAAAAATAAATATAATAATATAAATAATTTTGAAAAAAAAAAAACTAAAAAAAAACTATACGACATTTAGAAATTAATATAAATATATATAAATGATAAATAAATTTAATAAGTTATATAATATAATATAATATTCTTTAACAAATAAAAGAAAAACTATAAACCAAATCTAGAAATAAATTTAGGAAGAATATATAATAACAAACATAGATATAATATAATATATAAAAAAATAGTATAATAATAATAATAATAATATAAAACATTTTGAAATAAATCATATTAAAAAAATTTAACTAAAAAAACTATACGACATTTAGAAATTAATATAAATAATAAATAAATTTAATAAGTTATATAACATAATATTCTTTAACAAATAAAAGAAAAACTATAAAACACATTTAGAAATAAGTTTAAGAAGAATATATCATAAAGCAATTATTTAATGTAATAAATTAAAAAGTAATATAATAATAAACATAATATAATACAATATAATATGACATACTTTCTGACACAATTTATGAATTTATAAATCATTTTGAAAATAAAAAATCCTTTTAAAATTCTATATTTAATATATAAATTTAATAAAGACTATTTAATAATCTAATATAATATAATATATCTTTAACAAATAAAAGAAAAACTATAAAACACATTAAGAAATAAATTTAGGAAGAATCTATTATAACAAACAAATTATAATAAAATATAATAATATAATATAAATCATTTTGAAATGAAAAAAAACTCCCTTTTACAGAAAATTCTACATTTATTTTAAATCCAAATTTAAAAAAAACTATATGACATTTAGGAATAAATTTAATAAGGAATATTTCATAATAATATAATATAATAAATTGTTGGATTTGTCTATATAGATGATATTAGTCCACCTGCATTAACTTCATTGTGATGTTTTAAAGGCGTACCCTTCTGACGAGAAGTCCTTCTCTTTGCAGATCTCCATCAGTTTGGGGGTCAGCCTGTAGGCCTTCAAACACAACGAGCCCTGGGCCGTCTTGATGGGATCTACAGAGAACCAGAACCAAAAAAACAAAACATGGATGACTTTTCTGAAGACGGCAAAGCGTTCCCAGGAGCAAAAAACAACAGCGATAGAGGCTGTTAACCTATGAAAGGTAAAACTGAAGATATGAAGTTTGAAAAGATGCAGTAGATGTTAATCTAGCAGAACACAACAGCTTCATTCAATGTTCTGCTGAAGAAGGGCAAATATTGCCTGTCGGCTCTGCCGTTATCCGTAATCCACAGACAGGATTTGTAGAACGCTTCTGTTCTGATATTAGATTCATTTCTTGTGGAAAGATGATCGTCTGTCTTTTCATACTGCCTGGAAACATCCTTAACAACTGCACAAGAAGAGCAATCTAAAGACAACTCAAGGAGATCTGCTCAGACACAGGTAAGATTCAGCCGGTCTTCTTCAAGAGCCTGTTGAGATGAAGAGGAGTCAATCAATATCAGGTTTGAGGATGTTTTTATGCTCCACTTCTGAGTTTACTCAACTTGAAATGATGAAAACAAAACACAGAACTGCGCAGAAGAGCACAATGAAAATAGATAAAAAGCCGGTATAAAAAGTGTTGCATTATGGGACGTTTTGACCCCCAAGACTCTGCGTTTGAAATCACATACTCTCGAGTAGGTACTTATTTTGTAATTACTTCACGGCCACTGAAAAAGTATGAATGTGTGTAGTACGAATCCAGACGCACTACATTCACCATGTTGTCGTGATCACGTGACCTTCCAGCGTCATTCACAAATCCTCTCCCGTGGCCTCATGCACACTTCAGGATCTCGGCGGAAGCAGATGATCATCTTTTTGCCTCACGGTGAATTCAGACACACTTTAGTCACAAACCGCTGGATGTGATTTCAGACGCAGCCCAAGTTCATGCTATTATAATGATAACATGATCCGTAATTAATCATTTCCACCAAGAGTCCACCGTTTGGACACTCCCTCTAATTAACAGGATTGTTTATTTCCACTAAATAATATAATATTATAATAATAATTATAATATATATTACAATAATATAATATATATAAATGGACTAACTAAATAAACATTTTCACTAGTGATGCACCTCTTATTAATGTGTTTGGTTATGTAAAATACACACTAAATATGTTTAAATCAAACATACAGACATAATATTTCCTTAAATTCCAAAGAATTTCTCAAATTCACAACATGATTTGAAATTAATAATAATAATAACAATAATAATAATAATAATAACATTAATATTAATAATAATAAAATAAATGTTAATTAAGAAAAGGCGCAAAAAAAAACATTTTCACCATATAAAATAATATAATATAATTTAATACTTTTAACAAATAAAAGGAAAACTATACAACACATTTAGAAATAAATTCAGTAAGATCATAAAATAATTACAATTTAATATAATAATAAACTATATAATATAAAGTAATGTAATATAATCTGATATTTAGAAATACATTTAGGAAGAATATATAATAATAAATAAAAATATAATCTAATAATAATATAAAACATCTTGAAATTAAAGAATTCTATATTTAATATCAGTCAAAAAAACGAAGACATTTAGAAATGCATTTAAAAAGGAATATGTAATAATAATATGATTATATATACGTAATATATATAATATGATATAATAAATTTGGGAAAAAAAAAAAAAAAAAAAAAATATATATATATATAATTTTTACATATATTTTTTAATAAATTAATGTATTAAATTAATGTATTATTTAATGTATTAAAGCGATAAATTTCACTTTTTCTCTGATTAATGGATTTGCAAAAAAAACAAATGAAGGAATGAATGAATGTTAATTTAGAAAAGACGCAAAACAAACGAATGGATCACTAGAGGACTATGAACCACTTATTTTAACTAGACCCATTACTAACATGTGCGTAAAATCAGCCAATAATATTTTCTGAAAAACCATTTCTACGAATTTCTCAAGTTCATTACAAACAAAAAACTAACTTTTTTCAAGTTAATATTGTATAATAATAATAATAATAATAATAATAATAATAATAAACTAAAATGACTATATGAATATGAACATGCTATAAATACTAGGAATTGAATTATGAATGACACAAAATGACTTCATTTGAAACTTAAACAATATTCACTAGTGGTCTCAACCCCACTCCATGTCCATTTACACTCAGCTTCTCTTTTTTTTTTTTTAAATCCAGCCCCTTGTACCTGAAAGCCTGAAGAACATGAAGCTACGTCTATCGAGCCTCACAGTTTGTGGAGCCGTCGGGCCTCTGAATGCTTTCATTGTTCGTGTGGAGAGCGCGTTTGGTGCAGGGTGGGGTTCCTGGCAGCTGCTAGGTGTCTGATATATTTTTAGTGAGGAGCGCCTGCCTGCCACCACAAGGAGGAGACTGAACAAACACTCTGATAGGGATCCACATCTGGCCTGAGGAAAGTTACAGACAGCGTGGACCACGACCACGAGACAGAGAGAGAGGGACGGGGGCGTGAATGGTGGAGTGGTGCGAAGACGTTTTGTGTGTACGTCTCCATCAAATCCACGCCGTAATCCGAGATCATTTACGGCTGTTCCAGTTAGGTGGACGAATTAAAAGTGTACAGCGTTTGTTTGCGTGAGACGGTTCCTGACGGTTCCTCGGGATGGGTGTCGTCTGTGCCGGTGGATGAGGGGGTGTCCGGGTTCTGAATCCACTCCTGAAGGTACACATCAGCTCTGCGATAGCAGGCTAAATAAACAGAGGGGAGGAAACCCTGTCTAGACGAGGCTGCTGCCGGGCCTGCTACACACACCAGCCTCCTGTTTACACAAGGGGGGAATGCTGTCCACAGCCAAGAAACCATGGGGTAGAGAGACGGAGAGAGAGGAAAGTGGTAGAGAGAAACAGTGCAGTAGGAAAGAAGTGTGTGTGTTTGGGTGAACCGTGCTGAAACATGCTGTGTGTGTGTGTGTGTGTGTGTGTGTGTGTGTGTGTGTGTACTTGTTTTGGCTATACTTGTGAGCACCAAATGTCACTTATATTGGGAAACACTTTCTCAAGCCACTAGTGAGACATTTGACTCACTAGATAAAAAGCTTATAAATCAGCCAAAAGATGTTTTTATGTAAATGGAAAGTGATGGTCACATGATTCTGTGACGGTAGGTTTAGGAGTAGAGGTTGAGTTAGGAGAGAGAAAATATCACTGACCTGATATAAAATCAATGAAGTCTATGGAATGACCTCACTGAGATAGCAAAACAAACCTGAGTGTGGAACAATAGATGGATGATAGAACGATGGATGGATGGAGCAATAGATGGATGGAACAATAAATGGGTGTATGGATGGAACAATAGACGGACGGATGGATGGAACAATAGATAGATGAGAGAACGATGGATGGATGAATGGATGGATGGATGGAACAATAAATGGACGGAGGGATGGATGATGATAGAACGATGGATGGATGGATGGATGGATGAATGGATGGTGGATGGATGATAGAACGATGGACGGATGAATGGAACAATCCAATGGATGGATGGAACAATAGATGGATGAAAGAACGATGGATGGATGGAACAATAAATGGATGAATGGATGGAACAATAGACGGACGATAGAACTATGGATGGATGGATGGATGGATAGATGATGATAGAACGATGGATGGATGGATGATAGAATGATGGACGGATGGATGGAACAATCCAATGGATGGATGAATGGATGGAACAATAGACGGATGATAGAACGATGGATGGATGGATGGAACAATAGATGTGTGTGTGTGTGTGTGTGTGTGTGTGGTAGAGAGAGATAGATGGATAGATAGAACGGTAGATAATGGATGGAATGATGGATGCTAGAACAATAGATTGAATGATACATAAATGGATAAAACAATAGATGGATGTATGAACGGATAGAATGAGATGGGAGAAAGAACAACAGATAGAAGGATGGATGGATAGATAGATAGAAAGATAGATGGATGATGGATGGATAGAACAATAGATAGAACGATGGATGGATGGGTGGACGGATGGATAGAACGATGAATGATGAATGGATGGATGGACAGATACTATCCAAACGGACTATGATTGACTACCAAATTGATTAAGAACATCTCCAGCATTTCCAGAAAATGTTTTGTTAAAAAAGAACAGTATTTATTTGAAATAATCTTTTGCAACAATATAAAACGTTTACTGTCACTTTTGATCAATTTAATGAGGAAGGACGAAACACCTACCATATATAAGCACAACGGACTCCTCGATAGCGTGCTGATAGCTGAACTGAGAGTCCAGGAGGGCCCGGCTGACGAAAGAACCGTAGAAGGTTGACTGGTACCAACCCACGTGAAGATGATCGATGTTTACATGGCGCAAACTTCTCATCATCTCCATCTGATACTGAACTGCAGGAGAAAAGACAGAAAGGCATCAGGGTGGGAGAGAAGACATGATGATGTGATTTCTCGATTGCACATTTTGCTTGATTATTATTGTGCTTCTCATCATGTGGAGCTCTGAGCAGCTCTTCACCTGAAGAACCTCCACAGCCATGGCAAACAACGAGAGCATGTAAAGAGCCCTGAGAGGGAAAACATCTACAGATGAAATCATCTTCACATTGTTTCATTGTCAGTTTAAGAGCTGTTAAGGGTCAGGATTCGCCTGTTCTGGAGTCTGGGGACCAATATTCAACGAATACAGTGTTTTAGCTGTGAATATACTATATATATATATATATATATCTTAATTGAAGATGATTATATTTTGCCCATTATGCAATTGCTGAGAATATAAAAAAGCATTATGCAAAATCAAATACTAGAACATTAAAATAAAGTAAGAATACTTTTCATTATACATACAGCACTAAAAAATAAAGAAAAGATAATGTTTTTGGTTATTACAGTGCAAAAAAAAAATCATATTCTTAATTGGTATCTTTGTCTTGTTTCCAAGTAAAACATGCTTAAAACAAGATAACAATAATGATAATAATAATATTAATAATAAAAATACCTATAATTATTATTGCAAATATTTTATAACATTATATTATAAATATAAAATTATAAAACATTATATATATATTTATATATATATATATATATATTTTTTTTTTTTTTATATATTGTCATTAAACATGCTTAATACTAATAATAATCTATCTATCTATCTACCATTTGACCACATCTATCTATCTATCTATCTATCTATCTATCTATCTATCTACCATTTGACCACATCTATCTATCTATCTATCTATCTATCTATCTATCTATCTATCTATCTATCTATCTATCTATCTATCTATCTACCATTTGACCACATCTATCTATCTATCTATCTATCTATCTATCTATCTATCTATCTATCTATCTAAATATCTATCTATCATTTGACCACATCTATCTATCTATCTACCATTTGACCACATCTATCTATCTATCTATCTATCTATCTATCTATCTATCTATCTATCTATCTATCATTTGACCACATCTATCTATCTATCTATCTATCTATCTATCTATCTATCTATCTATCTATCTATCTATCTATCTATCTATCTATCTATCTATCTATCAATCAATCTATCTATCTATCTATCTATCTATCTATCTATCATTTGACCACATCTATCTATCTATCTATCTATCTATCTATCTATCTATCTATCTATCTATCTATCTATCTATCTATCTATCTATCTATCATTTGACCACATCTATCTATCTATCTATCTATCTATCTATCTATCTATCTATCTATCTATCTATCTATCATTTGACAACATCTATCTATCTATCTATCTATCTATCTATCTATCTATCTATCTATCTATCTATCATTTGACCACATCTATCTATCTATCTATCTATCTATCTATCTATCTATCTATCTATCTATCTATCTATCTATCTATCTATCATTTGACAACATCTATCTTTCTATCTATCTATCTATCTATCTATCTATCTATCTAAACTTCTAAAGTAAAACTTGAACTATTTCAAACTTCAAGTTTTTCAAACTGTTTAAAATTTTTCTAGCTAGGCTTTTTCAAGCCAACTTAAAGTTTGTCTCGACGAACTTTTCTATCTAGTTTATAATAATATTTAATAAAGTATATTTAATAAAAAATTCATAATATACATATACACAAACACAAATATATATATATATATATTCTAATGATATTTGTAATATATTTATACCAATATATGTCATTAAATTACTATTATAACATTTTTATTCTTATCTTTAAACATGCTTGAAGACAAATTCATCTGAGCAACAAATTTTGAATATAAAATGTATATTCTATATAAACATAAATAATTTTAGAAATTAATTCCAGGAAATATATGAAGTGAATTCTAGCTTCACTGGTTTGCATTTGCCTTATGAATAAAAAAAAAAGCTGTGTCAATATCCGGTTAAACGTTAACGATTGCTTTAAAATCCATATTCACAATTTAGCACAATAGTATTTGGATGTCTAAATATTCAGAAGGATTTTAGGATAAAGTTAGGATCGCTAAGGACAACCAAAGTAAGATCAAGGTAATCTTATTTAAATCCACAAATGATTAAATATCAGTCTGCTCATGTTCAGCGTCTGCACTAAAATGCATCTTTTTCTGTTCTGGCAAATGCATGATGGGATTATGTGCAAAAAAAAAAAAAAACGTTCAGACAACCTTGATTAGGGTTTTTAATGTTTAAATAAAATGGCTTCCAAACCATGGACTTACAAGAATTGTGTTTATTTATTACTATAGCTTAGTCGATTGATGTTAAACATTACACATTTGTCTCTGGATGGTAGTAAGAATAATAAAAAGTTATGCTCCATATACAACTTATTGATATACTGGCTTGAATCAAAGGGCATGTTGTAGAAGTCAAAGGAAACATGATAAAAATGTTGGTCTCAGAAAGTACAAGTACATAAACATGCTTTTCAGTAGTGTGCACTTATGAAGCACTGGGCCTCTGGAAAAATTCGACCCAAACGCAGCCAGATTTGGTACTACAGATAGCGATAAATGTACGAACACAGACACATTCACTCCTCGGCTTAGTCGGACAACAATTTCCACTCTCGTGTGCCAAGCCAGAATCCATGATGTCCTAAAAACACCCCCTCTGACAATTCAAAGGCCATTCGGTTTTATCCCGAATGCAAAAGGGAGATAGCAGGATTATTAACAGAGGAAACATGTCGAGGACGAGCACAACAAGGGTCTTCATTTTATTAAAAGAGCCCGAGAGTCTCGTAAGGTACATTAAATAAGAAGCGGTCCGCTCTCATGAGAAAACATCTGCGATATGAAGACTAGCCGAAGGATGGAAGGCAACAGTAAGTCAAGAAAAAAATTAAACTAATCAAATGGTTGATCCTTTGGGGGAGCACATCTCTGAGAGGAAATGTGTGTTAGAAGAGGGTTGGAGGGGACGAAAACAAATGACTGGATACTTCAAAAGCAGCGAAATATGTGTGCATTCCAGTACACGGCACAGTTTTAACCACAAACCAGATTTTGCAAGGACAAATGAGTTGCATGAGAATAAAAAAAAAAGATGTAAAAAGAAGAAAAAAGGAGACAAAACGCACAAACCCAAAGCCCCTAAAACACTTGAAACAACAACACAAAAAACAAGATAATGAGAGTCTAGCTGATGGCATCCTGTAATTAAATGGATTTTCATATGGAAAAAAACACCACTCTAAAAAAAATATAAAAACAAGGCCAAACCCACCAAATTTTTTGCACGATCTGAGACCTTCTTAACTTTTTGACTTCTTCTGTGGACACTTCAAATGTTGTGGTTTACAAACAGAAAAACAAGGAGGCCTAAAATGGCAGATCGGCACAGCAATGTTGGCGCCTCCATTTCAAAATGCTAATGTTGAAGTGCTACCAAGAAAAGAAAAGATGAAACGCTGGTAAATTTAAACAGCACAACATCAACGTCACCCTCCATCACCCGAAGATCAAAACAGCAAGAGTATTTTGGGTCGTGTAAATGTAATAAGCTATTGCTCATAGTCTAATTGTGTGGATGGATGGATGGATGGAATAATAGATGATAAATAGAAGAATGGATGGATGGATGGAATGATGGATAGATGGGAAGATTGATGGTTAGATGAACGAATGAATGGATGGAAGGAACAATAGATGATAAATAGGACGATGGATGGAACGATAGATCGATATAACAATAGATGTATGGACAGAATGATGGATAGATGAATGAATGGATGGAATGATACATGGATGGATGGATAGAATGATGGATAGATGGGAAGATTGATGTTAGATGAACGGATGAAAGGAACAATAGATGATAAATAGGATGATGCATGGAACGATAGATCGATATAACAATAGATGTATGGACAGAATGATGGATAGATGAATGAATGGATGGAATGATACATGGATGGATGGATAGAATGATGGATAGATGGGAAGATTGATGTTAGATGAACGGATGAAAGGAACAATAGATGATAAATAGGATGATGCATGGAACGATAGATCGATATAACAATAGATGTATGGACAGAATGATGGATTGATGGATGGATGGAACGATACATGGATGGATAGAATGACAGAAGGACAGAACGGTGGATGGATGATAGATGGATGGAACAATAGATGGAAGGGTATAATGATGGATGGATGGATGATATGAATGATGGAACGATAGATGAATGGATGAACAATAGATGGATGGATGGAACAATAGATGGATGATAGAACGATGGATGAATGGATGGACAAATGGATGAACAATAGATGGATGAAACAATAGATGGATGATAGAACAATGGATGAATGGATGGATGACAAATGGATGGAACAATAGATGGATGACAGAACGATGAACGGATGGATGGGTGGATGCATGGATGGATGGACAGATGGATGGAACGAACAATAGATGAATGGATGGAACAATCAATGGATGGATGGGTGGATGGAACAATAGATGGATGACAGAACGATGAACGGATGGATGGGTGGATGCATGGATGGATGGACAGATGGATGGAACGAACAATAGATGAATGGATGGAACAATCAATGGATGGATGGGTGGATGGAACAATAGACGGATGATAGAACGATGGATGGATGGATGGACAAATGGATGAACAATAGATGGATGAAACAATAGATGGATGATAGAACAATGGATGAATGGATGGATGACAAATGGATGGAACAATAGATGGATGACAGAACGATGAACGGATGGATGGGTGGATGCATGGATGGATGGACAGATGGATGGAACGAACAATAGATGAATGGATGGAACAATCAATGGATGGATGGGTGGATGGAACAATAGATGGATTATAGAACGATGGACGGATGGATGGAACAATAGACGGATGATAGAACGATGGATGGATGGATGGACAAATGGATGAACAATAGATGGATGAAACAATAGATGGATGATAGAACGATGAACGGATGGATGGGTGGATGCATGGATGGATGGACAGATGGATGGAACGAACAATAGATGAATGGATGGAACAATCAATGGATGGATGGGTGGATGGAACAATAGATGGATTATAGAACGATGGATGGATGGATGGATGGAACAATAGATGGATGATAGAACGATGGATGGATGGATGGATGGATGGATGGATGGAATAATAGATGGATGATAGAACGATGGATGGATGGATGGATGGGTGGATGGATGGAATAATAGATGGATGATAGAACGATGGATGGATGGATGGATGGATGGAATAATAGATGGATGATAGAACGATGGATGGATGGATGGATGATGATAGAACGATGGATGGATGGAACAATAAATGGATGATAGAACGATGGAAGGATGGATGGATGATGATAGAACGATGGATGGATGGAACAATAAATGGATGATAGAACGATGGATGGATGATACTGTCCAAATTGACTATAAATGTCATGTGTCACATGATCCTTCAGAAATGAGTCTAATCTGCTCTCCCTCCATCACCCAACACTCAAACATGTAAATATAAATGTAAATGTAATGAGTTATTTTCTCATAGTTCTCATAGGAGAAATCTGCTATTATCCAAGACACTGAACTTACAATTTTCACCTAGAAAACTCTAAAATAGAAAAAAAAAAAAACACGGAATAACATGTTAGCAATCCAACAGAAACAACTTAGCAACTACATTATGGTGATTTACTTCTGAAAAAAAGGTTTTGTTCATGTGTTTTGTATCCAAATTAACCAAAAGGAAACTTTTCAATCCTTCTTTCCCAGCAACAGTCAGACACGTTTTACATTTCTCCTATATCATCACCGGTGGTCATTTAAAAGTAACAGAAACACAACCTCAAACTAAATTTAACCCTAATGCATGACTAATGACTGAACAAAAGTAATAAAGAAAGTGAGCAGACCCAGCATGAGTCAGCTGACAGCTCACCATGTGACTATTTCTAATGTCTCAATGCTCCGGTGCAATATTAAAAGCAGGCCTGTGATGTGCTAATCGAGTCATTCTGCCCCCTGCATGAGCCGCTGGGTTCAGGGTGGAGGTTTGTGAGCTCACATTGGGCCCGTCCCAAATGGCACCCAGTGTACACTTTGTTTGAAGCATGGCCTGCTGGGTAATAGTTCGCTGTGAAGTCCACAGCAGTGCAAAAGGGCACATTGTGCCATTCACGAGCACCTTAAAATGTCAAACGGGACACCCCACGACCACAAATCCACATCAGGAGCGGCATTCGTGACGGGGACATTCTGGGACAGACGTGACCGCAGAAAGAGTTTTATTTTAGATTCTGATGAGAAGCATCATTGTGTCGAAATCTGTAGGTCAAGAACAGTTTTTATTGATAATTAGGGATAAAAATTCAGTTGTGAAATAAATTAAGATTAATTTATTGGCTAAATAAAATGTATATGTATGTATAAAAATATTTTCGACGATAACTAGTGATAAATATTCAATGATTATCAAAAATGAATAATGATTGATTATTAATAAAAGATTTATTGGCTAAATAAAATGTATATATATATATATATATAAAAATATTTTCGATGATAACTACTGATAAATATTCAATGATTATCAAAAATGAATAATGATTGATTATTAATAAAAGATTTATTGGCTAAATAAAATGTATATATATATATATATATATATATATATATATATAAAAATATTTTCGATGATAACTAGCGATAAATATTCAATGATTATCAAAAATGAATAATGATTATTAATAAAAGATTTATTGGCTAAATAAAATGTTCAGAACGAACCTGTTTTTTCCTCCTCGATATAAAATAGAACATTTCGAATAATAGTTAGTGATAAAAATATTCAACATTTATATGATAATGATTATTGATCATGCATTTATTGGCTGAATAAAATATGCAAATTATGCAAAGTTAACCTGATTTTCCCTCAATAAAACAGAACATTTTGAATGATAATTAGTGACAAATAGTTAAGAATTATTAGCAAATGAATAATGATTATTGATAATACATTTATTGGCTGAATAAAATATGCAAATTATGCAAAATTAACCTGATTTTTCTTCAATAAAAGAACATTTTGAATGATAATTAGTGACAAATAGTTAAGAATTATTAGCAAATGAATAATGATTATTGATAATGCATTTATTGGCTGAATAAAATATGCAAATTATGCAAAATTAACCTGATTTTCCCTCAATAAAACAGAACATTTTGAATGATAATTAGTGACAAATAGTTAAGAATTATTAGCAAATGAATAATGATTATTGATAATACATTTATTGGCTGAATAAAATATGCAAATTATGCAAAATTAACCTGATTTTCCCTCAATAAAACAGAACATTTTGAATGATAATTAGTGACAAATAGTTAAGAATTATTAGCAAATGATTATTAAGAAAAGGTTTATTGGCTTAATATTGTTGTGCAAAATGTTCAAAATGAATCTGGCCACCGTGGCACTAGCTGCTCTTTTTCCCACAGATGTGTTTTTTATGGAGTCCTGGATAAATGAGAACGGGATCACAGGTGACACGTGTCATCTGCGGGCGTTTTCTTCACGCACCGAATCCTGGAGCAGCGGCTCGCGATGCCACGGCCCGACACCTGGAGCGCTAATGAGAGGCTCCGTGTCACTCTTGATCCGTCTCCATCTCTTGGTCCTGTTTCTTTTCCCCCTTTTTCAGATACAAGGAAATTGAGAGCGTGACAGCTTGTCAGGTCTCTGCGAGTGAAGATCTAAATAAAATGTTTGAAGATCTCACATGAAAGATCTCGGCACACTTATAGCGTCAGGTCACCCAAAATGAAAATTCAATGAATGCAACAATATTACATTTCTGACCAATACCAATATTATTTTCATATTATGGCCGATGACTAAATATCTCACAGTAATATAGTATTTTGTCCAAATAATTAAATATAAAAAACAATACAAATAAAAATAAATATAAAATACAAATAAAAAATAAAATGCGCTACTTTTCAAAGTTTGGAGTCGGTATGATTTTTTTAAAAATATATATGCAATAATCTTTAATCATTTGATAATAATTCTTAACTATTTGTAAAAATATTGAATGAATATTGTATATATATATATATATATATATATATACACACAATATTCATTTAATATTTTTACATTTTTTAAAATAAGTCTCATCCAGAACACATTTATTTATTAAAAATACAGTAAAAACATTAATATTGTAAAATATTAAAATTATTGAGTTGCTGCTATTAAATGAAGGCAAAGGTGAATGTAAAACGATCAAATGAAAAACAAATAAATTCAAAGATTATTAACAAATACCACAATTATTAATAAAGCATTTATTGACTGAATAAAACATTCAAAAAGTGCAAAATTAACCTGTTTTTCCTCAATAAAAAAAACTATTAGTGAGAAATATTCAATGATTATACGGCAATGAATAATGATTATTAATAAAATGAATTATTTGCTCAAAATGTGTGTTTTTTTTCTTAAACAGAACATTAATTAGAGCTAAAAATCCAATACTTATTAACAAATGAACAATATTAATGTTTTTACAGTATTTTTGTTGAAATGGTGAGCAAAAACAGAAGAAATTTGCACAATTAAATATCCCACATCAACTAATACTATAAAATACAATAAAAAACTACTATAATGTTTTGACCCGTAGAAAATTCTGCAATCATTTACCCTTCAGGAATTATGTATGAAAAGATGTTCCTCTTCCAACTGACGCCTTTTGGTTTACATGACACACATACGTTACATCAAAAAAGTTATAGACTAGTTTTCATTTTCCGTAAGGATGTCATAAACTCAGAATGAACAGCCAAGGCTTTCTCATTCTCATCCATGAGCTTCATGAGCACCGAAGCCACCTTGACCTTTTCTCCGTGCTTTTTTTCCTTGAGCCCACAATTCCATAGCTAACATCACACCATCCATGTTCCTCTATGTTCCTCCTATTGATGAGAACATTCAGAAGCAGAAATAGCAGACGTGTCGAAGCTGAGGTCACACGTTGCACCTACACAAGGATGTAAAGATTCAAAAAACGTCGAAGCACGTGTTTAGGTATAGAGCCATGGCGCCATCTAGTGTGAGCATTTTCCTGCTCGTGTGCTGATTAAATCACAACCTCTGCTTGTAAATCTGTAGGCAATCATCGACACACACATGTAAACACACAAACAAGCACGTAATCAGCGGGGCAAATAAAACAAACAAGCGTGCTACTGGTTTCCATAATTCATAAAATACGGCAGAAATTGAATCTAAATCAAACAGGAGACATTCCAGCCTGTTTGGCTAAAGTCTTAAGCTTGACACGGCCCGTACACGTCCCTCAACAAAGACACAGTGTCAATACGTCCCCGACGCTTAATAGCATCATGTCCTGAGGCCTTTCTCTCTGCTAGGCAGGCTGAACTAAGCCGTCGTAACCCCTTCAGCTCGCGAACCGCCTCAGCGCTCGCTGCGCCCCTCGGGAAGCGCGAGGTGTATCTCTCTCTCTCCGTTACTCCATGGTCCCTGCCTCCTAATTACACCAGAGGAATCATCTACAGCACATCACAAGCCCCCGCCGATCTGTCAATCATATTTCTGCTCAGCAGCAAGACGTTGCTTCTGCCCTGAGGAGATGGAGAAGGAAAGAGAGCGAAAGGAGATCGACACCTCCATCCGTTCTGTTTCGCATCACTGCTGTGGTTTGATCGACTCACATTTACTGCTTTGATTCAATATCGCACCTGGGTTATTACTAAAGCAAACGTTTTCAAATGCTCCTGTCTATTAATTCATTTTTAAAAAAAACATTAAAAATGCAACTACTGTGCAAAAGTTTGGGGATGGTAATTTATTATTAAATGTTTATTTATTTATTTATTTATTATTATTTATTTATTATTAAATGTTTTTACAAGTCTCCAAAACAGCATTTATTTGATCAAATGATCAATACGATAAAAATTATGAAATATTATTACAATTTAAAACAGCCGTTTTCTATGTGAATATATGGTAAATTGTAATTTATAACTGCGACCAAAGTTGAATTTTCAGCATTATTACTAATATATAAACATTTTTTATTTTTTGTCGAATAGAAAGCAAAAAACAGCATTTAATTGAAATAGAAATATTTTGAAATAATGTTAAAAAAAGCTACATTTCTCATGGTCACATGGTCAAAAATAATATCATAGCTCAATAAGTTGCTTAAAATATCAAATAATGGTGCCTTTTCTATGACAAAGCGAGGTGAAATCAGGATATAAAATTTCCTATTCCTATTCATAAAATCCCATATTTATGAATTCAAAAAGTCATGATTATTTGTTTAAAAGATCTTTTTCACCTTTTCCAATGTTTAAGTAACTAGTATTCAAGGTGTGAGGAAAATCTTTTAAATGTCACACTACATGACATTTTTACATTCATTAATTATAAACTGCTTTCGAGAGGTTTCTCAAAACCGTATCATGAATGCAAAGAGGACGTTTCCCTGGATTGGGCGGGACGAAAAACTAAAATTGGAATCCAGGTTGTAAAGGGAGACGTATGAAGGATGTCTGATTCCCCGATGTTAAAGAGATAACCTGGTGCTGATGTCTCGCCGAGCGCGACCAAAGCGAGCCTCAGCGAGAAGCTCATATCCATCACTTAGTTGCCGCTCTCTGTCAGGCGCAGAGAAAGACGCCCTATTTTATGACACAAAGGGGTCCCACACAAAAAAATAAAACGGTGAATCACACACAGCCCACAGTGTTTCCGTGCTAGCGAACAGCCTGTGGTGAGGAAGGCAGGGAGGGTCCGTGTGGCGATAAGCCCGGTTCTTTGGAGAACTTTGCGCCCTTCAAGTCAGCCAACTCACGCTAAGCACAGCCAACAAGACAAGACCAACAAAGTCAGTACGAACCCTTGGAGAACACAAACTAGGGTTGGGTAGACGCGAGGGTGCCTCAGAAACAGGGCGTGTTATTGCCAGGAATCACTAAAAAGTTCCCAGAACAAGCTATTAAAGCCTTGAATAAAGTACAAAAAACCTCAAAAATTCTTAAAGCATCAGTTCACTTTCAACTGAAAATTACCCAAAGCTTTACTCACCCTCAAGCCATCCTAGGTGTACATGACGTTCTTGTTTCTGTCGAAGATAGACATTAATACATATCATAAATATCCATAAATACATATATAAATATCTTAAAACATTCATAAATATCCTTACGCATCTGAGCTTTATAATGCGCTACCGAACGAGTACGAGCTGAAGAAAGTGTCTTCATCCACATCCATCCATCATCAACATATTCCACACGACTTAATGAAGGCCTTCTGAAGCGAAGTGAAGCGTTTGTGTAAAATATATCCATATTTAACAAGTTATGAAGTAAAATATTCAGCTTTCGCCTTGCGTATTCTTCAAAAAGCTAATAATGTACGTCCTACACCTTCCCTATTCAACTTACGGAGCTGAAGCGACGTTACATTTTTCCCGTTATTTGAATACGGAAGTTAATTTTACTTCATAACTTGTTAAATATGGATATTATTTTACACAAACACATCACTTCGCTTCAGAAGGCCTTTATTAAGTCGTGTGGAATATGTTTCATTTTTCATCATTTAGCAGACGCTTTTATCCAAAGCGACTTACAAGGGGAGCAATTCCTGCCGGCGTGGGAATCGAACCGGCAACCTTCAGATTACAAGCCCGACTCCCTCACCACTAGGCCACGACTACCTACCATGTTGATGATGGATGGATGTGGATGAAGACACTTTCTTCAGCTCGTACTCGTTCGGTAGTGGTGGGTAGTCGTGGCCTGGTGGTTAGGGAGTCGGGCTTGTAATCTGAAGGTTGCTGGTTCGATTCCCATGCTGGCAGGAATTGAAAGTGGGGATTGTGAATGAACAGCACTCTCTCCACCTTCGATACCATGACTAAGGTGCCCTTGAGCAAGACACCTAACCCCTAATTGCTCCCCTTGTAAGTCGCTTTGGATAAAAGCGTCTGCTAAATGATGAAAAAAAAAAAAAGAAAAAATAGCTCATTATAAAGCTCAGGATTTTTATTAATGTTTGTCTTCGACAGAAACAAGAACGTCATGTATTACCTTTGGGTAATTTTCATTTGAAAGTGAACTAATCTTGTCATTAATTACTCTCCCTCATGTCGTTTCACACCGTTTTTCATCTTCAAAACACAATTTTTGATTAAAATCCAAGAGGGATCTGTCCATTCAAGGTCCAGAGAGGTACATTGAGGTTCACGCACAGTGGTTCAACCTTAACGTTATGAAGCGACGAGAATACTTTTTGTGCACAAAAACTGTCTGGGTCTCAAAACATAAAGTTGGTCCGGATCTCGTCTTTGGATTTTGACCAAAACCTTCACCCTCTCTGTTCCTCTCCGGTGGATTGAGCTGCCAACCTCCACCATGTCTAATTCTCTACATACAGAGCATAATACATTAAGCCCTAGATCCACAAATCAACCCAAAAATGGACTAGCGATTGTACGCTCCATCTGCTGAAGCATCTGCTCTGGCTCTACAACGTCTTGACGGAGTCACAGACCCACGCAGTCCTGTGAATTTCCACAAACAAACCCCTGGCAGAATAGCATTGCTAATACTCCAGCTTGACTTACAGCAATCAAATTCTTATTCATTAGTAAAACTTTATACATTTTAGGATCTTTAGCTATTCTCTGTCTTCATCGTTATGAGTGTGTTGGTTATTATCAGCTCTTTAACACGTCAGGCTATTAGCTTCTACGAAAGTGCTAGTGTCAAGTCTCTTCAATACAAGTTTTTTTTCTATTAATGCTAATTGGCTCCTTCAGTTTCAGCAGCTAAACTGCATAAAACTGTGATATAGCTCACAATAACCAATGTACCCTTTATAGATTTGCACTACATAAACATGTCGATAATAAAAATAAGAAGTGTCCGATTAGCGGCTGATATGGGTCCGATAATGAACACAAAACAGCATATTAATGTGTTTACTCTTAGCTACTTTTTTTTAGACATGACTGTACAAGATCTAAATGTCTAGGAAAGAGTTTCCATAAGTTAAAACTTAAAAATCATCAACAATGATGCAACAACTTTAGCACAAATCAAGCTAAAAATGAGCTAATGTGTAGGCATATTCTAGCTCAAAAAGTCACGTGATGGTAAAAATTGATTGGCTCATTTAGCTGAGGCGTTGAGCGTTGTGATTTCTCCTGCAAATTATTCTATAAACGGTCAGTTTAATTGTCCTTGCAGTGGATCTGATTTCTAAAGTGACATGGCATTTAAGCTCCAAAGATGTCCAAATATTTGGAAACCAAAGTCAAAGCTCACCGACAGGCATTCTACATTAAAAAAGTACCTTGAGCACTTCCATAAAAGTCTCAGAAAAGCAAAAAAAAAAACACTTATACCAAAGGCCAACGCAATCTTGCCCTTGGTTGAGCATAACCTGCGGTAAGGGAATAATGGGAAAAGCATTACAATTTGTTGAATCTTTTCACCTCCATTTCTCAAAAGTAAATGGGTTTAGCTTCTAAAAAGCCCTTGAACGATCAATGTCGCACGGAAGTCATTTCATCCAATGATTTCTCTACATGATCAGATCACGAGGCTGTTTTACAAGAGCAGGTGCACCATAAGTCACAAACACAGTTCGCTCATGACGTTGCCGTGAAATTTCAATATGATAATCATGCATCTGATAAACGTCAATAATGGTTTAATAAACACCTTGTATGGTTTCCTCAAATCCCCAGATCTATAACCGTTAAATATTTAGTCGCCACATTTCTGACATTTTGAGTCGAAAGTTGCAATGAGCCGTTTGAAAGCAAAAATGTGTTATTTTTGATCACACAAAGCCTCAGCTTTTCAAATTTGTCAACTTTATTACAAAATTGACCGAATGCACAAGATTGACAATTTCACACAAGGACAAAAAAAGAGTTTGTTTTCCGGTTGCTCCCGCAAAAACGTCACTCTGACCAACAGAAAGATTCTTGGTTTGAAAGTGATTTCTGTGTGAGCCGAGATTCACACATCGCTACACTGTAGACAATTTTTGCCTGCACAATTTTGTTGAAATTTCGCTAATGTATATGTTATATTCAGGGAAAAAAAACATGAATTAGCATCAGAGGAAGATACAAAACAAATTCCTGAAAAGTATCATCTCACGTTATTGCCCAATCTGTGTTTAAACCACAAAAAAACATCGAACTCGGGTCGGCTGTTGTTACTCCGACATAACGTCATATTCCCGTGATCATTTTCAGCATCATTACTCCAGTCTTCAGTGTCATGTGATCTTTTGAATATGCTGATTTGATTTTCAAGTGTTGAAAACTTATTATTTTTGTGGAAACTCACTTTTTTCATGTTTCGTACATAAATAGAAAGTTCAAATGAACATCATTTACTTTAAATAGAAATGTTTTGTAACATTATCACTGTCTTTATAGTGTCACTTCTAATGTAAAGTAATATAATGTCTCTAGAATGTGTCTTGTTTCAGCTCAAAATCCCCCACAGATCATTTATTATAGCTTGTAAAATTTGCTCCTATTTGGGTGTGAGCAAAAACACGCCGTTTTTGTGTTTGTCCCTTTAAACGCAAATGAGCTGCTGCTCCCCGCCCCCTTTCCAGAAAAGCTCAACAACAACAAAGCCGGAGAATATCACTCAGATTATGTTTATCCTTACATTGTTCAAACCGGAGTCGACACTGATGGAGAGACTCAGGAAGAAGTTCCGACTTTTAGACGTTTCTGAACGGTTAGTGGATAAATTGATGTAGTTGCTGTGGAGTTGATCAACTCATCACTAGCATGTGTCGTCACGTTCATCTTTTGTGCAAATCCACCCAAACACTCGTTTGTGAAGCAAAATGACGGCATGGTCTACTACAACAACTCTAGGGGGCGGGGTTTATGTAAATTTTGGGGTTTGTGATGTCACCAACCCAGGAAGGAGCTCGCTGTAGTCCCTACCAGCTATTTTTTGTAGTCCTTAAAAAGCAATTTCTGTAAAAGAAAATATGGACGCCGACTATATATAGCGTACCTGGAGCGAAATCTGAGTGACACATGCTTACAGAGAAAGGCTTGCCAAAACAAAGTTACTAGGTTGTCTGAGTATATAAATGCATCAGAGACCCGATTATAGCACGGAAAAAGTCATGATATTTCCCATTTAAAAAATATCTTGTCCATGTCTGGTGGGAAACAGACCGTCATTCAGTGCATATTACCGGTCAGAATGACTCCAAATGATGGAGCGGGTCATTTTATTCAGTCTTTTAAAATGACTTTTCAAACCAGCGAACAGGGCGCTGCGTCACTCCCATTATCCCCAGCTCACACAGTCGTCCCTTGTCCTCGATTCTCCTACTGGCGCTCACCTTTGTCTCGGTTGCTGTGCCTACAAGCTGAACGGAGCGGAGGATGCGGAGGAGTAGGATGAGGAGGTGGTGTCGGGCGAGAAGCGAGTCATTAGCGGCATTAGCGTTTTCATCCACTTTGTTGCTGCTGCGCGAAACAAACCCTTTTAGTATCCCGCACCACACCACCTCCACTTTACCACACAGAGTTCCGGCGTCGCTCTGCACTCAGGAGTCTGCGTGAGGGATGGAGCCGGCCCAGTGTGTGCCCGACACAGATAACTTTATCTCCCGACACAGACATGCGCACCCATTGAAACGCTCAAATCCCAAGCCTGCCAAACACCTTGGCCCAGACAACTCCTTACTCTCAGAGAACGCATGCAAATGGCAAGAGGTGAGACATCAATTTGGCCGCTATGTGAATAACACTTGTGCATGGATTGGGAACGGCTGCTGAGGTGTGTGACGAGCGCTACGACGGCCCCCTGACTGCGCGACACGTCGTCCAAAGCGAAGGAGCTGCGAGCGCCGCGTCTAATCTGATATCCCAAGCCCACGAGAAGAGGCAGAAGTCATTTCTGTGATGCTGACCGCCTAACGAAAACAAATCACAGGAAGTAAACAGTCAATGAGTGATGCACATTAACGCAGGCTGAAATATGCTAACGGCGGTATCGAAATGTGATTTAAATTTATAAACGGAAAGATGGAACGCGAGCGTGCCATTAGCGGACAAACAAACCCAAACATCTGCCACAAACAGACACATGCTTTACACTAACCCTGACCTGAATTAGGTTCGCCTCGGGGTGAGACGCAGCCTTCCGGGCACTCATTACGGACCTAGAACCGTCCTCCAGGACGGACGGAGAAAACATGGGGAGAGAAAAGAGGAGGAAAGTTGCTGGAGGGGGGAAATGAAAAATAAGGGTTTGTAATGGTGGAGACAAGCTGCAGAGCAATGCATTTCAAAGCAAATATTTCTGGGAGAGCGAGGGTGGTGAACGGCGCCCGGGGGGGGCAGTGAAGCGGCACTCGCCTGATCTGATCTAACCGGAGATTAACCGTGGCTCTAATCCTCGCCACGGGCCGCAGCGGAGACGTGACGGGCCGCGCTCCGCCCTCGACAGGGCCGCGTGAGCAAAAACTCATTAGGCTGCGCTGTAAACTTCACAACACTGCTTACCGTCCCCACGAGCGACACTTAACCTCTCCCGCTGCGAGACAACAAGTGAGCGCGTGCGGCGCTGTGCGATGTCACTGGATGCGTCAGGGTTCGTGTACACTAGAAGACAGATATGTTAGAGATGTTTTCTTTTTCCAGCATTCAGCTAGTTATGAAACGGTTTTAGAGGCTGGTTGAGAAGAAAACAGACCATTCCATCAAGGAAACAAGAATCTTAAGCTTTAATTTAGTGTACACTACTGTCATGGTAAACCACGGTATTTTGATTACTCGTCATGTTTTTTGGACATGGATCATGGTAATTCCATAGTATTTGAGTTATCTTGGGTTCACAATTGGTAAGATTAGTTAATATTATATTAATTTAATATATATTAAGCTCACCAAAGCTGCAATTTAAAAAAAAAACAGTACAGTAAAAAGAGTAATATTGTAAAATATTATTGCAATTTTAAATATCTGTTTTCGATGGAAGCCCGTTCCCGCCACTGTTGAGAAAAAAAAAATATTCCGTAAGTCATAATAATGAGAAACTTTCTCATAATAATGACTTAGTATCTCATAATAATGACTTAGCATCTTTAACTTAATCAAAAAAAATTTTTTTTTTTTTTTTAGAAACTTTTCTCATAATAATGACTTAGTATCTCATAATAATGATTTAGTATCTCATAATAATGACTTAACATCTCATAATAATGACTTAGTATCTCATAATAATGACTTAACATCTCATAATAATGACTTAGTATCTCATAATAATGACTTAGCATCTCATAATAATGACTTAACATCTCATAATAATGACTTAGTATCTCATAATAATGACTTAGCATCTCATAATAATGACTTAACATCTCATAATAATGACTTAGTATCTCATAATAATGACTTAGCATCTTTAACTTAATAAAAAAAATAAAAAAGGTTTAAGTCATTATTATGAGATGTTAAGTCATCATTATGATAAAGTTTCTAAAAAAATGTTTTTTTGATTAAGTTAAAGATGCTAAGTCATTATTATGAGATGTTAAGTCATTATTATGAGATGTTAAGTCATTATTATGACTTACGGATTTTTTTTTTCTCAACAGTGGTGGGAACGGGCTTCCATAGTTTTCCATGCGAATATATAGTAAAATGTAATTTATATCCAGTGATCAAAGCTGAATTTTCAGCATCATTACTCCAGTCTTCAGTGTCACATGATCCTTCAGAAATCATTCTGATTTGCTCCTCAAGAGACATTTTTGATTACTATTAAGGTTGAAAACTTTTAGTATTGAGTCGTTTAATATTTTTGTGGAAGCCGTGATGCATTTTGTCAGGATTCTCTGGTGAAAAACAACTGCATTTATTTGAAATATAAATTGTCGTTACGTTATTTTGATCGATTTAATGCATCCTTGCATAAAAAAAAAAAGTATTTATTTCCTTAACGCTTAAACACTTTTGAGTGGTAGTAGTGTATATAACGGCAAAAGTATTTCTAAATTTGTTTAGTTTATCAGGAAGATAAGAAGGAAAACTAAATCCAATTAAAAGTGTGAAGACGAAGCTTAGCATGATGCATGGTGGCGCTTAGAGACCCGAGTTTGAACCCCACAGTTGCTAATAGGGATCGGTCACATGAGCTCCCATCAACTGACTAGTCGAGTAGGGAAATTAAAGGATTAGTTCACTCTAAAATTAAAATTTGCTTATAATTTACTCACCCCCGTGTCACACAAGATGTTTATGTCTTTCTTTCTTTAGTCGAATAGAAATGTAGGTTTTTGAGGAAAACATTCCAGGATTTTTCTCCATATAGTGGACGTCAATGGGGTTCAACGGGTCCAAATGTCAGTTTCATTGCAGCTTCAAAGACTCTACATGATCCCAGACGAGGAATAAGAGTCTGATCTAGAGAATCCATCGGACATTTTATAAAAATATACCTTTTTAACCACAAATGCTCATCTTGCACTGCTCTGCGATGCTCCACGTATTGCATAATCGCGTTGGAACGTGACATAAGCGGAAGTACCGATCCAGTGTTTACAAAGTGAACGTACAAAGACTAAATCAAAAGCCCTTTAATAAAAACGTAACAACGATACCTGACGATTTTGAAGTTTTAAGAGAAAATGCGACTACCTAACTTCCACCTATGTCACACGTGACCTTTCCGACGTGATTACGTAATGCGTGGCACAGAGCAGTGCAAGACGAACAGTTTTTATTTATTTTATATTTTTTAGAAAATGACCGATTTCTCTAGATCAGACTCTTATTCCTCGCCTGGGATCATGTAGATCCTTTGAAGCGGCGCTGAAACTGACATTTGGACCCGTTGAACCCCATTGAAGTCCACTATGTGGAGAAAAATCCTGCTGTAGAAAGAAAGAAAGAAAGAACATCTTAGATGACATGGGGGTGAGTAAATTATCAGGAAATTTTAATTCTGAAGCGAACCAATCCTTTAACTAGTTTCATTAACATGCGGAGCTTTAGCTCTGGGACAGTTTTCCCAGTGAAACCTCCTCTGAGATGTTGCATCTTTAAATGAATCTCCTTTAAAGCATCAAATAAGAGTATTCTGTTCCATTTTATGCTGTCTACCTGTTTTTGTTACATTTACATAATATAAACAACCCCTAAAAAAACAACACAATTGGGTCAGGTAAACCCGAAACCGGCCTAATTTTACAAAACTCACTTAAGACCAATTAATCGAAAATATGTAGTTCTCCATATCCCACAGGAGACAAATCCAGCTTGCCAAAAAAGCACATTACTAGACAATACTGGATATCAAGCAAATACGCCTAATTGTGGTTAATTCTTCAAATAAAATATGAAGAATGCAATTCATGTGCTGGACAGATGGTTAATGATGCAGGTTAAGATTTAGACTGTACCGGCATGTCATTTCCCATGTTTAACTACTAAAGAGCGTGTGCCAGACCAGCCTGATTAATACATTACAGCTTTTAAATATCAGTCAAAGGCACAAGAGAAGCACATATAGGCTTCATAATATCAGCAGTCCATCATTTTCTCTTCCTTTCAGTCACTTCTTGGCACGTCTACACACTGCAAAATCTTAAACCTGCAACCATCTGAAAATCCCCCAAAACCTCTTTAAACCAGCAATCAGATAGGAGAAAACCAGCTTACACTGGTTTAAGATGTTTTTTTCAGCAGGCTCTGCAGTTATATAATATCAAATTCAGGAAAATGAAGAAGAGAGGAAATAAAAAATCACACCCCAAGCGCATTAGGATGCCGGGCACGTCGCTTGACTGACGACATCCCTGAAAGCCTTCATTTTTCTTCGTCCGCATGCTGTTAACTGTGGCACACACCTCTCCTCCCCTCCTCCGTCACAAACCTGAAATCAACTTAAAAATATATCACTCCTGCTACGGAGGTGAAGTCGTAATGCTCCGTTCATGTTCAAAATACAAACTTACAAACAGCCTAAATGGATAATCCATTCTCAGTGCACCTCTGCCTGAAACCGAGTTAATCTACAAGATCATTTCCACAATGAATACTCAATTTTTCTGCCAGGAAATATGGGCTGCGGATTACCTCCGACAGCACAGAGCTGCAATCTTTAAGTCATACACAGTTTTATTTATGCATTTATCAGATAAATCCCCCACCCAGTTGGAGTCACTGAGCTCACACACACACACACACACACACACACACAGGCATTTTTGATAGGTCCCATAGTGCCACCTTCTGGTGAAAAAAACATTGTTCTATAATTCTGCAAGATTCTCACAAGCTAGAAACCTGAAAAAATGATGCTTCTCCAGATGGTATACACAGATGGGAAGGTGTTATTATTATTTAAATAGTTTTCAACAAGTTAAGAAACATTCACTATAGTTTAAAAGTTTGGGGTCACTACGATTAATACTTTAAGCAAGGATGCATTGGGATGCAAAACTGATCGAAAGTGGCACTTTTGAAAAATTATTTCAAATAATTAAAAAGGTTTCCACAAAAATACAACTGTTTTCAACATTGATCATAAACAGAAATGTTTCTTGAGCATCAAATCTGCATATTAGGATGATTTCTGAAGGATCATGTGACACTCAAAATGCAGCTTTGATCACAGGAATAAATTACATTTTACTATATATTCACATAAAAATTGGTTATTTTAAATAGTAATATTATTTCACTATTTTTTACTATATTTTTGATCAAATAAATGCTGACTGAGTGACATTTTAACATTAACGACTAAAAATATTAACGACCCCAAGCATTTGAATGCATATGTATATTTATAAAGTACTTGTATAATAATAATAATAATAATAATGAGAATATATAAAACAATTATACACAAACTACATCAGACACCCTTTTTATACACACACACACACACAAAAAAAAAGTTCTTCTAAATAAATTTTAAAAATGCAAGTTTTTGTTCCAACCAATCAGATCAGCAGCATTTTCACTTTCAGCGTGAACCGACAAATTGCTTGACGCTAGTAACGTATCATGTCGCGGCTGGTTAGGACGCGGCGTAAAGCTCAGTTGAATTTGTTCTAGACCATTAAACATGACTTTACAGCGCCTCAAAAGCCCGTCTGCGGAGGTACTTTCATATAAAAGTTCAGTGGGACCCCAAGATTGCACACGTCTCGCTTCTCAAACAAACCCGATTCTACTCATTAAACCGTCAGCAGATGCTCCGTGACGTGAATCAGGAGCCACCAGGTCCAAAACTGAGAAATCCTGTCTTATGAGACATCTGATACGATAAATTTGTAAGCGTTAACAGAAAATCCACATGTTGGTAAAAACTACCACAGATACCTTCTTGCAGTAAAACAGGAGATGAAACAGCAAAATGTCTGCACAGCAAGCCTAACAGAGAAGATAAAGTGCATATCATGTCAATGGATCATGATGCGTTCATGTGGGACACGGGTTGAGGGAACAGCTGGCATTATCTCTCTGGCTGCCTCATCCTCAACCTGGAACATGATGAAAAGACGCATCTCGTTATAGCAAAAAACAGCACAAAACGCAGCAATAAACGTACATGTAAATGTAATTAACAGGCAAAAACTCATACCGGCTGCTAAAAAACTGTCTATTATATATTATATTGGTGAATATGTGATCTTTGTAATCTTTAGTTACTGTTGCTATGTCCGCTCTCATGCCACACATCATGTTCTCATGCAGTGAAAAATACATCCTGGAACAAAGAGGACACTGATAACGCATCGACAGACACATGACACGGTTTCATATTTAAAATTTGGAATTTTTTTAAATAAGTTTAATCAATAAATAGCGTCTAGTGTGTCTTTAATGTGTCGTGAAGCGATCATCTCTTCATACTAGTTCATTTATAGCATCAAATAAACATGAATGAACATCAGAAGGAATGTTGTTTCAAGCGCCAAAAGACGTGAGGACACACAATTTATAAAGTTCAAGTTCACTGACGTTAATCTACTAACTCCCCTGACTGCTTTGATGGACAAATTGGCGGATTCGGGGTTATGATTGGTCAGATCGCCTGTCAATCAAACTGTTTGCGAAGGGTCGATTAAATATGATTCTCATTTAGTGGAAAACAGATGCCTTAACTAGATTTGTATAGGTTTCTACTTTTACATTGTGTATCTAATTGGCTCCGATGGCTGTTTGGAAGAATATTTTAGGGGAAAATGCAACTTATAATCTTTTAAATATTAAAGAGGACCTGTTATGCCCTTTTTCAAACTCTTGATTGTGTTTTTGAGGCTCTACTAGATTGAAATGTTGATTATTTTCCTCATATCCTCCATTGTGCAGCACCTCTCTTCCCAGTCTGTCAGTAACGCTCTGTTTACTTCCTGTCTCTATGAAGCCCCGCCTTCTGAAAAGCACAATGTGCTCTGATGCGGTGTGTTGTGATTGGCGTTTGGGAAATGCCCCGCCCCTTTCCATAACCGCCAGTTTCAACTCACTCAACCAGGCCCCGCCTGGTCATTTAATTATTTAAATGAGGAATACTGTGAAGAAAAGCAGTTAATCTGCCTTCAACTGCAGAGGCTGAACTCTCTCCGGGTAAAGCCAGAGAAACAAACTTCTAAACAACAAGACCAACTACAGACAAATTTGGTAGTCCGTTCACGTTTACAAATTTTTGCAGAATCATGCCCTTGAAATCAAATCATGGCTGTGTCAAAGCATGTACACAGAAACAATTCCCCGAGGTGATATTATGCACATTACCATAACATTACTGCGACTTATGTAATGCTACCACACAAACGCAACAACCTTTTGAGCCTCGTGTGTATAAAGTTCCAGCCAGGATGAGTTTAAATAGAAATAATAAACAATAAACACCACTAATATTACTTCGGTAACACTTTACAATAAAGTTCGTTAGTTAACATTATTAGTTAAACATGAACTAATAATGAACTACAGCATTTATTAATCTTTGTTCATTTCAACATTTACTAATACATTATTAAAATCTTGCTAATATGAGTTAATGCACTGTGAACTAACATGAACAAACAACGAACAGCTGTCTTTTCATGATTTAACGTTAACGAAGATTAGTAAATACAGTAACAAATGTGTTGCTCATGATTAGTTTGTGTTAGTTAATACATTAACTAATGAACCTTATTGTAAAGTGTTACCATTATTTCATTATTTTATTAACACTACCCGACTATTTTAGCGCCTTAACACTTAAAAAAGTACCATGGTATTTTGATTAATCGCATATTAACATGGTAATATCATGTTTTTTGGACATAATTCCACAGTATTACCATTGCAAAGTTTGGAATCGGTAAGATTTGTTAATATTTTTGCTATAATTACTCACAAATGCTGTATTTATTTGATGAAAAATACAGTGTAAAAACAGTGAAATATTATTACTGTGTAAAATGGCTTTTTCTATGCGAATATATAGTAAAATGTAATTTATATCCAGTGATCAAAGCTGAATTTTCAGCATCATTACTCCAGTCTTCAGTGTCACATGACCCTTCAGAAATCATTCTGATATGATGATTTGATGATCAATAAACATTTTTGATTACTATTAAGGTTGAAAACTTTTAGTATTGAGTCGTTTAATATTTTTGTGGAAGCCGTGATGCATTTTGTCAGGATTCTCTGCTGAAAAACAACTGCATTTATTTTAAATATAAATTGTTGTTACGTTATTTATATTTACGGTATATCATTCTGATATGATGATTTGATGATCAAGAAACATTTATGATTATTATTAATGCTGAAAACAGCTTCATATATTTGTGGAAACTGCGATTTAAGGACTCTTTGATGAATAGAAAGTTCAAAAGACAGAAACAGAAATATTTTGTAACATTAAAAATGTCACTTTTGATCAATTTAATGCATCATTGTAGAAAAAAAAACATTAATTTTCTTTAAAATTATTAAAAGTATTGAATAGTGTTGTAAAAATCAAAATACTATTAGAGTGTTTATATATCAGATCACAATATCGCAGTACTTTTTGGCAAGGATAGGCATTTAATATTAACATTTTTAATGATGCACTTGGATTTTTTTTTGCAACAGCATCACCAAGCACAATAGCAAAAATAATAATGACTGTTTTTAAACAGGTTTCCCAAACAGTCCCCGTTTTCAGTCAAAAAACAGACAGTCAAAACTCACAATAATACTCATAGTTTCTGCATGCATATTAAGCTGTAATAAATGAAAGTATTTTAACATTACATTAAAACTTTCTATTATTTAGGTATTTATTGCATTGTTATAGTATGCATTGGCAAATCTAACAACTTGCTTTACAAAAACGTACAAAAATAAAACACAGGTTTAATAATATGCAGAGCTGAATGGAAAGTTCTTTTTATGATCCATTACAGACTGTGAAAACGGAAGGTCAGCGGCAAAGCTTATCTCGGCAAAGATGGCCTGTGAATGTTTGTATTGCGCTCTCTAGGTGTTCCACCCTCCTGTTTCAGTCTCTCCAAAGCAAACCTGCACTCCTCCATCAGATAAGACTCAATCCAACCACCTGAAAGACTCCGGCTCTGTTTGAGGCAGTCAAACACCAGGTAAAAATAGAGAGAAGTAATGGAAGTCACCTCAGGTCACCGGCAGGTTTCATAATGGACGAAATTGAAAACGCCCATGGAAAAAAAAACCTCTCGCGAGGAGGTAAAGAAAGACGGCAGACTCGCTTTTTAAGAAACTCGAGTAATAAATAAAGCAATTGCCTTGCAGGAAAAACAAGCAAGAGTCCCGGCTGCTCATTAAAAAGTGAATTTACACCTTTCTGCAGCCCGTACAGTTCAAGGTTCCTTGCTTTGCATATGAAGGGTGTTTAAATATCCATTAGACACCATAATTTGTCAGGCACAGCCCTACGGGCTAAAGACGGAGAGAAAAACACGCTGTGATGGGAATGGTGGGAGAGGGTCACTCAAACACACATTGTCATATGTACACACCCTGTAGCACAGGCGGAGAATAAATGAGGCGCGAGGAGACCACAGGCAGTGTCACAGTCACTGAGTTAATGTATACTTGGAGATGCGATGCACTGCGCTCGAGGCTTAACACTTCTCATTTAGAATTAGTACTAACTCAACTCTTCCTTATAAACGCATCGTAAGTCATTAAAGTCAGTCGCTGATGCAAAGGTGCTCGTGTTGTCCCTTCTAACACATTCAAAATGCACTCAATATTCAAGTATATATTTTTAAATCCACACTTAGGAGCAGACGGTACGACCAAAAGCGTATATTGTGGCATGAATCGCTTTATTTCAAAAGAATTGTTGGTTTAACTTAAAAAAAGTAAGTTACCCGCTTGCCTTAAAATCACTGAAATTGAAAAATTTGAGTTGGCGATTGGTTTAATCAACAGAAACTCAAAATATTATGTTATCTGAACCACATTAATTACTGAAGCTGAAAAAAGTGATAAATCATGAAAATAATTTTTACAGTGTTGTTATTATTGCTCAAAATTAAACTCAATGTTTTTAACATAAAATAAATAAAAAACATTATTAATATATTCTTTTCAGTATTTTATAATATTATATTTTACATCATCTAGTAATGTCTTTTTTATACTAGTGGCTTGAATGAATAAACTCCTAAATGTATTATTAATAATAACAAAACAAAACAAAATAATTTATAATAATAAATTATTGTTATTCAGTATTATAGTATAGTATATGCATTTTTTATTCTAGTAACTAAGCGAATAAATAAATTCCAAAATGTTTTGTTATTATTATTATTATTATTATGAGAAGCTACTAGTAGAATTATTATTATTATTGCTCAAAATTAAATTTAACAAAAAATAAATAATAAAAAAAAATCAATCAATCAATCAATTGTTGTTATGTGCAGTATTATTAATATATTCTTTTTAGTATTTTATAATATTATATATTACATCATGTAGTAATGTCTTTTTTTATACTAATGACTTGAATGAATAAACTCCTAAATGTATTATTAATAATAACAAAACAAAACAAAATAATTGATAATAATAAATTATTGTTATTCAGTATTATAATATAGTATATGCATTTTTTATTCTAAGTGAATAAATAAATTCCAAAATGTTTTGTTATTATTATTATTATTAGAAGCTACTAGTAGAATTATTATTATTATTAATGCATGTGCTTGTATTAACTCTAGCGACCGACATACTTTAATAAACACATTTTCAAATTTTAGACTTCATTGACAAAACAAAAGTCACTATTATTCATAAGAGATCAATTATAAGTTGACTGTATTTTTTGCGTCCGATTTTTTTCAGATCATGGACACCAGAATCTTTTTCTACCACCGAGGTATTTACGGTCATTTCGTCCAGCCCTATTTTTGGTGGCCGACAAAAACACCACCCAAGTCAATTTTGGTTCCTTTGCTGCCTCCATTTCGGAGCTCTACAGCCCATTACACTTTTAATAATGCAACCCTGCCTCATTCTCCCTCCCATGACGCACGGCACATCTCACTGGCAACACCTGTGATCTCGCAGGCCATAAAACCGAATAAACAACTCGCGGTCTCGCTCTGTGCTGAAACCGTTCTCCCTTCTCTCCAGGCCGAGCTTGATGAGGCGTTCTGGCTAGAGCTCTCTGGAGAAGCCCTATAAAAGCTGAGCCCCAAACCTTTGCTCCGATACAGGTTTCTGTTGAATTACACCGCAATTTACTTCGCCGTTTACTAGCGCGACTATCGACGATGACGTTTTTCTGCCTTAGTGATCACTGACAAGCTGGCAGGTAGTAAATGGAGGCTGGCGGGCCAGACACAGTGGTGTGATAAAATACAAAAGCTTACACTTGTAGAAGAGTTTAATGTGTGACGAGCGATAAAAGTGAAATTTCCCTGGTGTAATTGAAATAAATGTTGCTCAATTTCGATCTTGTGTGCATAACTGCATTAAACAACAATAAATAAAACGATCTGTCATACTTTTATACTTGGTTAAACACCAATTTGACTAACAGCATTGTTTGTAAACGACTGTATGTGACCCTTAAGCAATAATCGAAAAGATGGCCGACATTCAAACACTTTGGCTAATTGGACAATAATACAATGGCGGATAAAAATACGGGGCTACAAACACAACGGTCCGGGGGTTCATGATGGTTTATACGTCTAGTGATTCATCTGTCCATTTTCAGTGTGTTTAGACGATGAAAGAAACAGAACGAGAGGAGGAAAGCTGGATGCTTATAAAATCAGAAAGTTGTTGACAGTCTTATCAGGCACAATAATCCACATTGCACTGGAATAACATGATCACATTTATAGTATTTCCCAGGAATCTTATTTGTGCATATTTTATTATCGGCACTCCATCAGTACTTAATGTACCACATCTCCACACCCATGTCACTAAATCGTTCGCTTTTGTCATGATCTGGTCTTTGTTTGTCTGTTTTTCTGTTCCCCAGTCCCATCTGGAGTCACATGTTCCTTTGTTTTGCTTTCATCTGTTGTCATGTGATCTTTGATTTCCCATGTGCCAGTCTAATCATTAGTTAATGTCAGTCAGCTGTGTCTCGTTTGTCATTATGTCCGTCACCTGTGCGTTGCTCGTTATCCCCTTGTGTCTCTCTGTATTTATTCCCTCTGTGTCAGTCCAGTCCTTGTCCGTTGTTAAAGTTTTGTCGATGGTGTATCCTGTGTCCTATTTGTATTCCAGTCCTTTAAAGATTAAACTGTTTGAAATTATGTCAGTCGTCGTGCCTGTTCCTGCACACCACTACACGTTACAGCTTTCTCCCCAAATCTGCTTATAACGATTATTTCAATATTTCTTCAGAGAGCCCGAAATATATTTTTACATTCCTGAAAAAATCAACGAGGTGGCATCAGTTCTGATGGGGCTTTCGCACCAGAGGAACGTTTTTATAGTTCCTATAACTATTGGCGAAAGTACCTGCGTTTTGGCGTGGTCCTATCCAACTTACGAAAAAAGTGTAACGCCTCTTGCAGTTCAGAACGTTTACGCCATCCGTATTCAACTTATGGAAAAAAGACTAAATATTTTACTTCTGAAGGCCTTTATTAGCATGTGGAGTTCATTTATGATGGATGGATGCACTTTCTTAAGCTTCACACGCGTTGGTCCCTTTCACTGCCATTATAAAGCTTTGATGCGTCAGGATATTTATTAATATAACTCCAATTGTGTTCATCAGAAAGAAGAAAGTTATATACAATATACACCTGGGTTTTCACTGGCAGTGCGAACGCAAGCAGGAAAAGGGGGAAAATTTAGTTCTCGGTAGATCTTAGATCGGGCCCAAAAAATTAAGCCCGACCCTACCCAAGCCCGTGCATTAACTGTAATTATGAGTCCGATTTACACCCGACCATTATTTTTATACGTGGGCCGTTATTTTTTTCCCTTCCAAATCTTCACTCGCATCCCACCTATTTTCGCAGGGGATTATAAACGTTTCTTCCTTTCGTTTGCTTATAATTAAGTCTATTATAGGCTACCTATTCACATCCTTTGCTGTGGTAACATTGTAGGACAGATATACCTTTTTACTTCAAATTTTATTTAGCACAGTTCGTAGGCTATTTGTTTTTAGACTTCAGGCGCGTCAAGTTTATTTGTAGGCTATAGCGCATAAACACACCGACGATTTTAGATTCGCTTTCTCTGGGCAGTCGACTACAAAATCAAACCCTAATGTCTTGACCCTGTGGAAGATAAAATTCGAGGATACCTGAAACAATCTGGCCTGGTTGCGCAATTATCGAAGACGGGGGTAAAATGGTTCCATACCTCCGACTTTCCTCCAAACTTTCTCAAAGTTAATTCTCCTGTTTTTATTTTTTTCTTTACTTCTTGAAGCTCCATGTTGCATTTAGTATTTTTTTTACTAGTCTAACTTGTTCAAAGTTGTCTGCATTTGTTACTTAGTTATAGTATTAGTATTTACTTTGCTAATATATATAAAAATATATATATAAAAAAAACCCTTTCCTTCCCTTTTCCCTTCCTACTCTTGCTTATGGTACTGAGCAATGTATGAAACTTGTATTGTGAGCACTTCCTGTGTTATTTCATCCTCATCCTTAGCTCATCCTTTGTTAAGACCTTACCGACTCATCAGCCAGTGGCACAGATCCCAACAAACCGTCCCATACCGGCGTGATCAAAAAGATCTTAAACTAGATTAAATATTTTGACTGTTGTGGTTTAATGACCTGTAACTCTGCCTGAGTATCGGTCAAGTGTTCACTGTTGGCCAGAGGAGAACTGACCCCCCGACTAAGCCTGGTTTCTCCCAAGGTTTTTTTCTCCATTTGTTGGAGTTTTGGTTCCTTTGGCTTGTTTAAGTTGGGGACACTTGCTTGATATTCATTGGTGTTTTTGATATGCCTGCATTGGTGTCGTTGTATGTGAACTGAGCTGAGCCGGACGATTACGTCACTGTTTTCTCCAGTGCTGATATACATAAATTAACTAGACTAATAACTACTGATCTTTGCAACGGAATGAATCAATAATATATAGAATAAGCTGGACAATGACACCCATTTTCTTTGGGAGCTGCTGTGCAGCCAAAATTATTTGCCAATTATTAATGTAAAGCTGCTTTGCCACAATTTGCATTGTAAAAAGCGCTAGATAAATAAAGATGACTTGACTTGACTTATTTGCCAATTCATGAAGAATCGCTTGTTTGTATTCCTCACTTGTAAGTTGCTTTGGATAAAAGCATCTGCTAAATGACTAAATGTAAATGTAAATATTATATATATATATATATATATATATATATATATAGTATTTCTGTTTATGGTATAGCTTTCTCCCCACCCAATTGGGCTAAAGTAATGATTTAAAAAAACACCAATGCTTGATCAAAGAGACCGGCCCGGCCCGAGGATAATGGCGGGAAACATCGGGCTCGGGCTCGGGCAGAGAATCTAAACTCTAGTTCTCAGGGTACTGTCCTGGTGGCTAATTCCTATAACTACCCAATACGAAGCTAATTTTGATCCATGATTAAAATTCTATTCTAAACAACAAATGGCAGACGTCTTACTCAAATGTCATTTAGAAAACAAATCCTGTCTGAATAGTGCATTCGATTAAGGCAACTTTTAGTCCTTTACCTTCATCAAAGTCAGCATCGTCCTCCGTGTGTTGAGGGAAAGGGAAGCAGTTGGTGATCTCCAGCCTGTCCTCCACCACCAGCCCCAGCAGCACTCCCTGCACCACCTCACTGCCCTGACCTTCCTCCTGGTAATGCTTAATGATCTTCATCACAACCTGAAACACAAAAACACATGCCTGAAAATCACTCACACCAGTTTCATGCTTGAACTAGTCAACCCTAGTTTATTTTAAACGGGTAATTAATTAATTAACTTTTTGTTTACATAAAAGCTCTGGCATTGCACATCAGACCTTTTTTCCTGCCAGTACGACTACATTTTGTTTTGTCAGAGGCAAGCACTGGTGAGAAGCATAAATGTAGTAACCCTAACTGTAACCATGGTATTGTGACAAAAATATTCAAATGTTTTTACATTATTCATCTCACAGTTCGTACAACCTTCTGAGAGTGAAAATCAAGGGCTTTCAAGTGCTTCACGTTTTTTTCAGCACTTCAAAGGTTTATATATTTTCCAATTTTAATGTTATATTTAATGTGATGATTTGTAAACTAAATGTTTAAAGAGGACCTATTATGCCCTTTTTTCACAAGATGTAATATCAGTCTCTGGTGTCTCCAGAATGTGTCTGTGAAGTTTCAGCTCAAAATCCCCCACAGATCGTTTATTATCGCTTGTCAAATTTGCATCTATTTTGGTGTGAGCAAAAACACGCCGTTTTTGTGTTTGTCTTTTTAAACGCAAATGAGCTGCTGCTCCCCGCCCCCTTTCCAGAAAAGCTCAACAACAACAAAGCTGGAGAATCTCACGCAGACAAAATGAGGAAAGTGTTCAAACTGATGGAGAGACTCAGGAAGAAGTTCCAACTTTTAGACGTTTCTGAACGGTTAGTGGATAAATTGATGTAGTTGCTGTGGAGTTGATCAACTCATCGCTAGCATGTGTCGTCATGTTCATCTTTTTTCCTTGAATCGACCCTCGTTTGTGAAGCAGTCCGGCGTAAAATGACGTCACATTAGTAGTCTAAGCTGTTTTGTGGGTGAATCATAAGTAACATTGATACATTTCTGTCTAACAGAACGTGCGCCTCGCTAGCGAAAACAAAACGGCGGCTCCGTTTGTGGAAACGTGCAGATTAAGGGGTGGTAATATTATAATAAGATCCCCTTCCTACATCACGAAATCTGAGCGGCTCGTTTTTCACATGCTTGTAGAGAAAGACTTTCCAAAACAAAGTTACTCGGTTGTCCTTTTTCACGTTTTCTGGGTTGGTGGATGCACCCGGGACCCGATTATAGCACTGAAAAGTAGGAAAATATATGTATATTAATCAAATTCATTACAGTTTTAGATTGATTTATTTATTATATAACATGGCAAATAGCAATAATAAATAAGCTAGCATCGAGATATTTGACTGGTAGTGTTTTTATGTCATGTGTTTAGTCTGAATAAGTCCATGGTCTGGAGTATAAATGATAAAGGGGAAGGGATTCCTGGAAATGTGATGAAAGGAATATGGTAGCAGGTGGATTTGGGACAAAATAGAGCTTAATCTTTAATCCGTAAACTTTAATACAGATCATAACCATTTGGAATTAGAAATGTCCCCTATAGATAACAGATGAGGACAGATAGAGAATGGGAAAATCCGAGAAGGCACGGGAGTGCGGCAGCAGTAATAACAGTGGATGAAATACCACAGGTGAAGAGTAAAGCATCCCACACGGCTGCGATAAGCTCAATGGCAGAGCGAAGCTCTGCGTTTTTATAGAAAAATCTAATTCATCTTCAGCCGAGCAGAGCAGGGGCTCGAATCTGTCGACAAAGCAGTATCGATCCCCGAGTCCAGGACGCCTGGCATCTAACGCAATAATAGATTTTCAGTTGTGACCACCAGCAGGCACAACCTTATTTAAATCCTAACAACAACAACAACAACAACAAAAAATGCCTTATGGTAAACTCTCAAAGGTTTCAGATAAAAATAGGTGAGAGATACACCGATAAACTTGTGTGCAGTGGACCAGCACTGAAAGGTCAGTGGGGCCCAAAGGAAAGACATGGTTAACAAGATCCTGGTTCAGAAACCTTTGACATAGGTCTGTGCTTGAATCTCCTAATGCTTAACCAGGATTAAGGAACCAATGTGGGGGGAAAAAAATCAATACAACACACCATCCATTCATCTTCAAAGCCTGATCCTCATCGAGAGCCTGTGCTTGGAAGCAATTTCTGAGAGTTAAAAAGACTTTTACAACCAGAATCCGCAGTTATAGTGGGAGATTCAAAATATCTTCCTGTCATTCGCAAGCTAGGTCCAAAATGTGTTAGATATTATTATAAACATTTCCAGACAGGTGAACTGAATTTTTCAGAAGCATCAGAATAGAATGATAAATAAAATAAAATAAAATAAAAAATCTGCCTTAGGCAAGACAAATCTAAGGCGACAAGGCGCTGAAAAGTCATCACTTTTGCTTTTTACCCAGCCGTCCAATCACAGTGGAGGAGGGGCGGGACCAACAGCTACATTTACATTTATATATACATTTATTCATTTGGCAGACGCTTTTATCCAAAGCGACTTACAAGGGGAGCAATTAGGGGTTTCATGCCTTGCTCAAGGGCAATGTCATGGCATAGTCATGGTATCGAAGGTGGAGAGAGTGATGTTCATTCACAATCCCCACCTTCAATTCCTGCCGGCGTGGGAATCGAACCAGCAACCTTCAGGTTACAAGCCCGACTCCCCCACCATTAGGCCACGACTACCCACCCACATCCTGCTTGTACCATGACAACAACAAAGCAGAAAACAAAATCATTCAAAACAAGAGCCAGAGCAACAACGTCAACATTTTTATATTCGAAAAACATGAGATGGGAGGAAAAAAAATATATATCAATGCTTTTCCTTCACAATTTTATAGTTGCGTAATTTTATTGCATAAAATTTGTTAGCATCAGGGAGTCGGTATCGATATATGTGGGGTATTAAATTCGCGTTTTACTTTCACTTTCGAATTTATTTTCATGCATACAGGGAGTGACGGTATTGACCTTTTACAAGATAAGATATTTGTCAATAACGCTCAGAATTTACGCACTCTTTAATGAACTCATAGCCTAAGTTTTGAAAGCTAGTTACAGGGAGATATATATATATATATACATATACCATTATTTGGTCACTTCAAAATTTTATTTACCCAATTATACTTTTCTACACAAACTGGGGGTCCGAAAGAAAAACTGACAGAAGCTTCAAAAGCTTCATTTTACTTATAGAATGAAGATAATTATCAGACCTCAGGAACCTGACAGCAAACATTCATGCTCGTAATGCCCAAACCGAGAGGTAGAGCTATGACTGATTGTAAGCCGGCAGGGGTCTTGAATTCCCGGTTGTCAGCTGATGGCTGTATTGGTGGGTTGCCATCTGATTATCAATAAAACTGACAGTTTTATTGTCACTTAGGCCATTAGGCAAGACTCCAGCAGGTCAAAGAGCCAGTAGTAGCTTTAGTCATAATAAACGTAGTCAAGACCCATTTCTAGTCTACAAAAGCGAGACACAACACAAAGGTTATCAACTAGTTATCAATGCTACGTCAGTATCGGTTTGATGTCAACAAAATGACTGGATGAAAATGTTCATTAATGAAGATTTTTCTGATTTTCTCAATATTAATGAATATGAATGTTGATTAATAAATAAAGCATGCTGTTGATGGAAATATGACAGGAACAAGACAATGCAAGATATAAAAGAAAAAACAACACAACTGTCTCAGATTATCCAATAATAATAATAATAACAATAATAATTAGAGTAACACTGACTAAAATGAATATGACGTGAAAAAATATTGACTACATTTAAAGTACATTTACTAAAGCAAAAGAAAAAAAAAAGTGAAAAATGAACAATGAGCAAATCCAGAAACATGGACATGGATGGATGTATAATCTAGTATAAAATATATGTGCAGATTCATAAGGGGCGATCCATGATTCAACAGATCGTTTCATTAAATTATAATCTAGTTGATATTAGATAACGCCAGCAAAATGACAAAGCTATATATAAAATAGAATCTTCGCAAAAAGGCATTGAAATATTTACAAATAAGCAGTAATGTGTATGTTCGGATGTGTCAAATTTCAACAAAGTCTTTGTTCATTGTCTAAGTGGGACAAGGTGACTTGGAGAGCTACAGAACAAGTGGCATTCGCAGGTCGAAAAGAGAGTGATTTCCAACCCAAGCCGAAGTCACCAGGGATCCAGAGTGAGAATGAAGCAGGCATTGAGCGCTAGTCCCTCTAGTCCATCTGTCAAGCACGTTGAGACTCAGACACTGCAAAGTCACGAGGAAGAGCAGCAAGAGTCTTCGGCAAGGTGCACACCGATCAGCTTCTCAGAAAAAGTGGACGAACAACCTGGGATGAGTTTCCAGCAGATGGACATCTACTTTGTGTCAGAACTACACATCAAAGCACTAGCGTTGATGAAAGCCGACTGTGCTGGGACAAAAAGTTACGCTTGCTTTGAACACAATGAAAAGACTCATTTGCTAACCCGAACAGCCAATCAGAGCGTTCCCTCTGACGACGCCGATTCAACGTGTTGATTCAGACAAACTCTGACTAGAGTCGATGTCAAAACAAACCGCAAAAACCCACCAATAGACACCTGACATTAGTCGCAGCCCTTAAATTTATAGGTTCTTTGGTTCCACATAAAATCATTAACATCCATGGAACAATACAAAGCGTTCTTTATATTGGGAAAAAAGTTTCTTTAGATTTTTCAAATGTTCTTCACACTAGAAGAACTTCTATGGCATCACTTTATTTTGAACCCTCTGAGCCTCTTCATGTTTGGGTCACAGTTTGTAATTTTCACAGTCAAAAGTAACCAAAGCCTTGAAATCAGAAAAATCATTAATATTATTTGATCATTATTTGGAATTTTTAAGGGATTTTATACTTTTTACTATAAAATTTTTAATATGAGCTATCTTTTCCATTAAAATGAATATACTTTTATTTTTCAATAAATCCAATATTTCAGATTAAAATTGAGTGATCACCTTTAACATATATCAATGACCTCCATGATTTTTGGTGTTTTCATAGCTAATGCAACAAAAGTCATCCAATGAAAAAAAATAAATTTCAGTCATTTTTGACCGCTGTAATGATGGGTCAGCGGGATGGGATCCAAATGCAGCTTTAATAAAGACGTGGTCAAAACAGGCAAAGGTCAGAACAGTGGCAAACAGGTTTGGAAGAGGATAGACAAAATCAATATACAGGCAAACAGATCGAGGCAGGCGGCAGGCAAACAATAGTCCATAAATCCAAAGCAGGTAATCCAAGGGGTAGGCAGAGGAAGATCAAAGAACAGGGAAAAGAGGCAAGAACAAAACCAGGAAAACAAACACGGGTAATAACGCTCAGAATTGACAGGGGAACCAAATCAAGACTTCGCGGGGAGTATTGTGTGAATGGTGTTTATATATGGTGTGGGTGATGAGGTGCAGCTGGTGCGGTAATCAGTGACTGGGTACGGGGCTTATGGGAAATGTAGTCCGTGTGAAGAAATGAGAGTGTGAGTGAGTGAAGTGTAGTGAGTGGAGCTGACAATCGTGACAACCGCGAAGTTGCCAAGTGTTACTTTTTAGTTTTCTACCCGGTAACATATCGGAATCATGTTTATTATTTTTTTGTGCGTTCACATAACTAATGCGACAAAATTCACCAATTGTCATCCCATTCCGATAAAGCAAAAAAATGTAAAAAAATCAAAACAAACATTTTTGGTCAGTTCTGACCAAAGGCAGAGTGTAGAACCAAAGAAGTTACATTAAAGCTGCTTCAAAAGATGGTAAACTACTATGAATTGAGTTTTTAGTTGTTAGAAAAAGAAAAATCATCCAATCGTAGTTGAGGTAGTTACTTGGACCTTTGCCAGGATGAAATGCTGAAGGACAAACAACAAAATTCAAGTTCGCTTTCTTCCAGTTGCTAGGCAGAGTCTTATAGTGCAGCCTCTGCACCAGCTCAGCCATCAATCTTTTACGCTTGCTGTAGAAGTGCTCCAGGTTTACGGCAAATCAAGTTCTTCTCTCAGACTGTTAATCTGCACTTCACAGCCTGCCGTCACTGTGGTATCGCCTCTCAGAGGGCCCTCAAGGGCCATATATAAGCTCCACTCACACTCACCTCCTGTCACGATCTGAATCCGCCAAAAGGTTGTTGAGAGAGTGAATCACTGTATCTTTTAAAGACACCTAAACACATTAGTCATAAAAAGAACTGGAGGAAAGTTGCCTAACTTGCTAGTGGTGTCGAATTTATCATCCACTTGAATGATGGGAACCAATCATTTTGATCCAAAAAAGTACAAGAAATTCACACATTCTTCTGCATGATTTATCTGCATTTAACTAGGAAAAGGATAAGGTAACTCAATCATTCATTATTACAGGAGCATACGCTTAAATCACATTCACTTCAAAGAAAAGCAACAAAACCTCAAGCAAACGTGGGACACGGTGCCTGGTCACTGCAATGACTCCTACAAGCAAACTTTAAGTCGATGTGAAATGAAAATTTCTTAAGACACATTGTGCATCGTGGGCCAGGATGGATCCGTGCTTTCATGTTGTTTACGCCAAATTCCGACCCTAATGTTGCAGCAGAAATCGAGACTCATCAGAGCAGGCAACGTTTTTCCAATCCACTATTGTCCAAAATTCTATACAGGGTTCCAGACTGCAACTCAATGGTCGCATATTGCGACCTTTTTTCTGCCAGTGCGACTAAATTTTGTTAGAGGTCACACTGGTGTGACCAGCACTGTTTCATATGAACTAGACTGATAACTATTGATCTTTGCAACGGAATGAATCAATCATATATAGAATAAGCTGCACAATGACACCATTTTCTTTGGGAGCTGCTGTGCTGCCAAAATTATTTGCCAATTATTAATGTAAAGCTGCTTTGGCACAATTTGCATTGTAAAAAGCGCTATATAAATAAAGGTGACTTGACTTGACTTGATATGAGAAACATTAAGCGGCAAACGGAAGGAAAGTGAAATGAAACCGCGCTACACGTGAGCAATAACGGACAGTGCAATAGGGTTGCAACAAAACCCGCCCCATTGCTACTCAAAATTAGTCCGTTCGCATTTCATTCCCGGTAAAAATCACATTCTGAGGGGTAAAATCTGCGTTTTTGGCAGGGTTGGTAAAATTCGCATTCCAGGGGCTAAATATCACGTTATTTAGGGGTCGCTTTAACCTGCGGACATGGCAACACAAACAAGACATGCCACAAACAAGTTGAGGCTCCTCAGTCCACAAATCACCGTGGATTTAATGCGGAAGTGGCAGAAATACTCAAATGCTTTTACATTATTAACCCTTCTGTGCTGTTCGGGATGTTTTCATCCACTATGGGGAATTTTTGAGTCTTAATTTGGCCATAACTTTCTCCGTGTTTCAGCAAATGGAATGATTTTTGGTGACAAATCTTATTTTGACACATATTTTGGGAAAATGCTTTGAAAATTTTCAAAAACTCAACAGTACTCTGTGGGAAAATTCACTACCCTTTCGTTATGTTCGTGGCTGAAAACAGCCAAGATTTTAACTGCTTGTATCAGATAAATATTTTTTTCAAATTTTTTTGCTTAAATCTATTAATCAACCTCAGTCCTGATCAAAACTACTAAATTTAAAAAAAAAAATCAGGATTTTAACTCTTTAATTGCCAAATTCATAAATTATGTCACTGATTTGGGAAAAAACGTGTCAAAGATTAGAAACAACATTGGCTTTGATGCGTTGTTAGTTTTTGTGCAGCATCAGATTTTAACGTTTTAAAGAGTTAAAATCCTGAATTTTTTTTTTAAAGGCTGATTAATAGATTTAAGCAAAACAATTTGAAAAAAATATTTATCTGATACATTTTTAAAGCAGTTAAAATCGTGGCTGTTTTCAGAACATAACGAAAGGGTCGTGAATTTGAACAATGCACAAGGGTTAATTTCAGGATTCATGCAAATTCAAGCACTTTTAAGGTGTGTCACACTTTTTTCCAGCACTTAAAAAATTCAGATTTTAATGTAATTTTTAATGTGCTGATTTGTAAAACTAAAATTTGTCATCTCTAAGCTTCATTACTGCATCAAACCTCTACAAATGATCCAGAAAACTGCTGCACGTCTCGTCTTCAACGAGCCCGAGAGCCCACGTCACGCCTCTCTTCACCGGCTTCCCCTCGCTGCTCGCATCAAGTTCGAGGCGTTGACGCTTGCTAACAGATCCACCACAGAACCCACCTACCTCCACTCACTGCTACAACACTACATCCCCACCAGAAGCCTGCGATCTCTGAAGGAGCGAAGGCTCAAGGAACCATCACAGAGAGGCACAAAATCCCTCTCCAGAAACTTCTCGTTCACTGTTCCTAGCTGGTGGAATGATCTCCCTACCTTCATCAGGAATCCTGAATCCTTGGCAATATTCAAAAGACAGCTGAAAACTCATCTCTTTCATGAGCAACTAACCCCATCCCTATAAACTCTCCAATCCTTTCCTCTAATCCCTCCCTATTCTAGCTTATGTTTCCATGAGCAATGTCTGAAACTTGTATTGTGAGCACTTCCTGATGAATGATGAATCGCTTGTTGTATTCCTCACTTGTAAGTCGCTTTGGTCTGCCAAATGAATAAATGTAATTGTGAAAGTTTAAAGATGATCGAAAACCTTTTAAAGAAAAGAAGACATGAAATTACCAATAGATGGCGGCAGAAAAGCACTTATTGGCTCCTTAATATATGAAAAAAAGTAAGAAAAGTCTAGTGAAAAACAAAAACTACTTCAAATTGCGACTGAGCTCTCATTTTATAATCACTGAAGCTGTCGGTCAGTTCAGTACGGTACATTTAATAAGAGCAGAATATTTACATTTTTCCTTATAAAAATGTTTTCGCACGTTACAGTTAATTTTATCAGCATCTCAATTCAAGCTTACAGTCAAAGTCAAAGTCGACTTTATTGATAATTCTGCCATATATACAGTACATACATACAGAGAATTGAAATTTCGTTCCTCTCTAGATGCGTACAGGCATCAAATTTCCAATGTAATATTATCAGTAACTGCAAATTTATTAATGAAAATCATAGTAACATGATTAAATTACCTTTACGAATTAAAAATCAGGTGTTGGCGCCACCTTCTGTAGAACTTAGTAGCACTTTATGGCCCAGTTCCACAGACAGGGCTTAGCCTAAACCAGGATTAAGTCTAAGTTCAATTAGGATATTTAGCTTTTTTTAAACATTCACTAGAAAAAAAAAACATTACTGGTGTCCATCTTGAGACAAAACAATGGCAATGACATATTTTTAAGATATCTCAGTACAAGTTTCCTTCAGTTAAAACAACTTAAACATGCACTTTAGTCTAGGACTAGTTTAAGCCTTGTCTGTGAAACCGGGATGTGACTATTACTATAGTATACAGCAGTAATTCTTAAAGTGTGGTCCGCCGTCGCCCCCTAGTGGTCCGCGAAAAGATGACCGCGGGCGGGTGGGGGGGGGTTGACGTCAGTGTGTTTTAACAACGAAAAAAATGGATCATATCATTGCATTTGTGTTTGAATAATTAGTTTTTGACTTGAAACAGTTGCATATTAAACTTAAATTTAGTTTATCCTTCCTATTTTGTTGCGTGTTAGAGTGGGATTCTGTTAGGTGGTCCTCAGAAAAAAATTGGAAGTGGTCCTTGGGCTGGAAAAGTTTGAGAAACACTGGGATACAGCAACAATAATATTTCAAAAGCAGATAAAAGCTGTTCGTTTGAACTTTTTTTTAGAGCTGCCGCTCATTGGATATTTCCTCTTTTCCCGACTATAGAGATGGTTCTCCGTGAAAATCCCAGTAGATCAGCAGTTTCTGAAATACTCATGCCAACATCCAGTCACTTAAACCGCCTTTCTTCCCCGATCTCCGTTTGAACTTTAGATCATCTTGACCTTTCCTATGCATTGAGTCGCTGTCATGCGATTGGCTAATTCAATTTGTATGAACAACGGGTGTACCTAATGAAGCGTATTTAATATTTCTTAAGTCTATAAGTAGACTATATTAGCATAGATGTAGAACATTCCCTGTCTGCTTAGTAGGCGGTGGCACCCATTGATGCTTCGTTCGAGCTTTCAGCCTTCAGCGTGTTCAAAAGAGACTGACAACCGAACGTCACCATCTGAAGAGATGCAAGGTGCATGAAGTGAAGAGTGACAGTGATTTCAGTGGATCAATGCTGCCCCCTGTTGACCACCTGCCTCACCTCTGGATGACAGCAGCAAAGCATTTAGAGGGATTTGCTAATATAGAGAATAACAAAAGTAAAGAAAGAGAAAGTAAAAGTGTTGTGTCTCACCTTGATGTGGGATGCAGGTGATTCCAAAGTGGTCGTAAATATGCATAAAGGGTTAATCGAGATGACTAGGAAAAAACATGTAGTCTGTATTTTTGGCGTTCAAAAACTCCTGAGGGTATCAGAAATCATAAACGATTTAAACATCGCCCTGCGACGATTCTCATGCATAAGCAGACCTTATTTCACACTGCTTAAAAAGTGCTTAGCTTTTGCCTGAAAGGTCAAAAATAAAGAGTTTCATCTAACGGAGAGAGAGCGGAGAAGATACATATCCCTGGAAGGGATTTGTAGAGCTCTCCGTTTAAGCTGCTTACCCACCCTGAAGCAGTCGCCTCTAATCCACCTGCTTTATACATTTAGCTTATTTGTATTCATCTAAAAACTCTGAACAGCAGGTCTACAAAATGGAGCACAGCAACAATGCCTGACGCTCAGGTGGCTGAACCGAAAGGGAAAATACAGCAGATGGTTAATATCAGGGTCTTCCTCGATTCCTTCTAACGTTTTTTTGCTCACAGGGGAGGATTAACAAGAAAACTATCATATCAATAACACCGGCATCAGATTTCGCTTTTCAATGCTTGCGCCTTGTGGAATAAAATGCGACTAGAGGCTGATGACTTCACTGAGGGGCTAAAAATGTCAAATAAATAAGTTTTTGATTGTTTAAAAAAACGGGGGACACAACTACAGGCCTGGAGCCGTATTCACAAAACATCTTACGGCGAAAAGTAGCTCGTAACTTGCCGATTTAGCAGAATAATGTCCGAATTTTAGGAAATTTTTGCTCTAAGAGTATTCCACGAAGCGCTAAAACTAGCTATGAAATGTTAAGAGTAGTCAAGAGGACTCCTAAATCCTAATCCACCTAAAAACACTGCGATCGAGCCTCGGGTGCGGAACCTTTTCTTCATAAATGCAATGCATATTTTAATTTATAGATTTGGATCTACGATAAAACACCAAAAATAAATCTTTAATAATGTCTGAATACCTGTGGCAGTTTTTTTTTCATGAGTTCAGCCTTACAAATGATCAAATAGAGTAATATATATATATATATATATACAGGGTTGGGGAGTAACGAAATACAAGTAACTTAGTAACGCATTTAAAATACAAAATTTGAGTAACTGTGTTTCATTTTAAATGGGTGGTAATCAGATTACAGTTACATCTGAAAAGTGTTTTAGATTACCAAAGTGATTACTTTGAGTTTTAATGTCATTTAAACAGCGATTGGTGATTCTCTGACTCTGACCGTCTGAAAAAGTGGAGTTAAGTTTCATGTTTTCCACTGTTTTCATGTTTTGTGAGTCATTTTATAATTCACTCGTCACTGCAACTTTTTCTCACAATTTGTTTTTTCCCTCACAATTGTGAGTTTGTGTTTCACAATTCTGACTTCTTTTTCTCAGAATTGCGAGATTTAAACTCACAATTGCAAGTTTGAATTGGGAGATAAAAACTTGCGATACTGACTTTTTTTCTTGCAATTGTGAATTTAGTTTGTGAGTTTATATCTCATAATTCTGACTTTTCTCAATATTGTGAGTTTATATCTCATAATTCTGACTTTTCTCAATATTGTGAGTTTATATCTCATAATTCTGACTTTATAACTCACAATTGCAACTTTATATCACGCAATTCTGAGAGAAAAAGTCAGAATTGTGAGATAAAAACCTTTTTTGTGTTTGTTTCACACTTATTAGTATTCCAAAGTATTCTAAAGTATTTAGATTAAGTTACTAAACTTGAGTAATGTAACGAAATACATTACAAATGACTTTTTAAAGCATGTATTTTGTAATCTGTAGTGAAATACATTTTAAAAGTAACCCACCCAGCCCTGTATATATATATATATATATAATAAGCATATCTGGCATGCTGTCCAAGCGAATCGAGGGCTCCGAGCTTTGAATTTAGCCCAAATCCAGACTTCTCCCCCGTATCCCTACCGAGAGAGATGCGGAAAACTGTCGAGGTAACTATAGGCGAGTCAGCTGACGCCTGTGTATATATATATATATATATATAGCTCCACTCCAGCTGATTAGATAGGCCGTTTGCACAAACTTTGTTTATAAAACATCATTTGTCGCTTGAATTCTTCAGTCTCTCGACCAGAAAACAGCAGAACATATACTAGTTTTATTAGTGACACATATTATTTGAATATGGCCTCATTCTACAATATTTCTGTGATAAAATCGCTGACAGAGACTCGTCCCTCATCAGCCAATCACTGTGTGCACAGCGACACTCGACCCCGCCCTTACTCTCAGCTTAAAGGAACAGTATGTAGTTTTTCGTCCTCTAGAGGGCGCCTATTCAAAACAAAGGCGTCGAGTCTGAGCGAGGAATCTTGGGACGTGTGGTCTTCACCTCACAGCCGGGGGAAAAGAATCGCGCAGATTCATGGATGATTATTAGCGTTACCGTAGTATGAAGCGAGTGTTGTAGGGCTGAACGAGCGATTGTTAATGAGAGACGAATGCGAGCAGCGGGACTTTTATTATGACACAGTCGCCGCTTTTCCGGTCATGAGTGTGAGGAAACGCAGCTCTGTTTATCGTATTAGACACATTTGGGTGTGTTAAATGATGTTATAACGTTACTTGTTATAACACTTGTTCACTGCAGTAAGAGAGATCGATTTTACAATATCATATTAAATGCTGGATGGCTTGTGTTGATAAATGGCATGCAATTAATTTTAAAACATATTGTATGATGGAGAAATTAGTATTACAGTTACTAAAAATAAAGCTGCATCAGATTAGGATATGTTAGCTAACGTTACACGTTGACAAAATCGGTCTATAAATGCATCAAAACAGATGTTCCCTTGTCTAATAAAACATGTAATATATATTAAAGGGTCTTTGGTGTTTCCATGCTTTCTACAAAACAAAACCGGAAACCGAGGATAACGTGGATATGGCGCCATTACAGGCGACTCCCTCACACGTCCCGGATCCTCGGTTAAAATAGCCCTTTTCTCTCGATTTGCAAGTAGTTGGAAACATTTGGGATATTGCAAGAACAAAATATATGACAAAATATACACTGGCCTAGTGGTTTTTGGATATTTTAATGCAAAAATCTTACATAGACGATCTTAAATCCTTAGTAAAAGTTTGTCTCGGCAGCTTTGAAGAGGTTTTAAGAGATAACTCCTAACTAAGAACTTTTACTGCCATTTAGGAGAACTTTTAGAGGGAAGATAAAATGTTTTGTGAACACAGCCCCTGATTTCGTACAGTTCTCGGTCAGAAAATCAGGATCGGCAGGTCATACTTACGAAAAAATTGGAAGAAAACTGCATTGCCATTGTCAATATTATCCATCATAATCATCATTGATTATGACAATCTATCACGTTTGCTTGAATGTACCCGAGCAAAATTAAACAATCATGAAATTCTATTCCAACATTCTATTTTATTCAGCCTTAAAGCTGAATTTTAAAACAACACTAATGCATATTAGAATGATTTCTGACTGGGAAAAAAATGAAAATTCAGAGCTTTGCCTCAAATGGACGGCATTTTAAAATATATTTGAATAGAAAATAGTTCTTTTGAATTGTGATATTTCTCAATATCATTGTTTCGACGGCTAAAGTTTTGTTCTTCTCTGCAGCACAGTGATGAAGTCTGCAAGTTTCGGACAAAAAAACGAAAGTAAACAAAACTCCCAGCGATGCGTGCATGAAAAACCTTAGTCAGTGGAATCGTGGGAGAGACAAAACCAAACAAAAAACCTTCAGGAAGCCTCGGAAACATCATTCCAGCTCACAATGTGCAAAAAAAAAGACACATGAACCGTCAGCGCCTTTAAGTTCTGAGCGTCGAGACGCCGCAGAGAATGTGCTGGAAAGCCCACAGGCACAAAACAATCATTCAAACAGCTCCAACCAACAGCGAACAGGGAGCCGGGCTTTACTGGAGCCTAAAAACAGGCTGCGGGGCAAGAGGAGAGAAAATCAATGAAATCATCGATGGCAGCTTCGCTTCAGGCACCTTGACAGGGAACCGCTTTTCTTGGGCTGCTGCCTAAAAACTAAAAAACTGGAACACTGAGTGTGACGGTGTTCGAGAAACAAAGCTTTCTGAGCACTCGCAACATTTAGCGCTCATTCCCTCAGCAGCGGGAGCGAGATAAGAAAGTTTGAGTGAGAAACTTGCTGAAGCATCACTGAACTGTACAGAAATGCAGCAAAAAAAGGCCCTCTTGAACTGAAGCAACGATCATAAAATAAAGACGATCATAGAAGATAAAGACCATCTTCTACTAAGATAATGTAGTTCCTTATTAATTCAATGGTGGTAATAATCATAAATGTTTCTTGAGCAGCAAATCAGAATGATTTCTGAAGGATCATGTGACTTTGAAGACTGGAGTGATGATGCTGAATCACTGGATATAAATTACATTTTAAAATATATTCACGTAGAAAACAGGTATTTGAAATTGTAAAAATCTTTTTTTTTTTTTTTTTACTATTATTTATTTTTTACTTTTTTTTTTTCAAATAAATGCAGCCTTGGTGAGCAGAAAAGACTTCTTTTAAAAACATAATAATAATAATAACATATATATACATACTTATACATACATATATGGATATATATATCAATCACTTTAATTTCTATAGTCGTTAATAAAATTAAAAAATTAAATTTCTCTATTTTTTACTATTTACACTTGTATTTGTCATTATTATTATTATTATTTAATTATTGTTATTATTATTATTATTATTACTCATAATATTTGTTTTCATCATTATTATTTAATTATTATTATTACTCATAATAATTATTAATAATAATAATCTCTGGTTTGGAATATCATCATGATATTCAATATTCAATATAATTATATTCAAATAGAAAACAGGTATTTGAAATTGTAAAAATCTTTATTTTTTTTACTATTATTTATTTTTTACTATTTTTTTTTTTTTCAAATAAATGCAGCCTTGGTGAGCAGAAAAGACTTCTTTTAAAAACATAATAATAATAATAACATATATATACATACTTATACATACATATATGGATACATATATCAATCACTTTAATTTCTATAGTCGTTAATAAAATTAAAAAATTAAATTTCTCTATTTTTTACTGTTTACACTTGTATTTGTCATTATTATTATTATTATTATTTAATTATTGTTGTTATTATTATTATTATTACTTATAATATTTGTTTTCATCATTATTATTTAATTATTATTATTACTTATAATAATTATTAATAATAATAATCTCTGGTTTGGAATATCATCATGATATTCAATATTCAATATAATTATATTCAAATAGAAAACAGGTATTTGAAATTGTAAAAATCTTTATTTTTTTTTTACTATTATTTATTTTTTACTATTTTTTTTTTTTTTCAAATAAATGCAGCCTTGGTGAGCAGAAAAGACTTCTTTTAAAAACATAATAATAATAATAACATATATATAAACATACTTATACATACATATATATCAATCACTTTAATTTCTATAGTCGTTAATAAAATTAAAAAATTAAATTTCTCTATTTTTTACTATTTACACTTGTATTTGTCATTATTATTATTATTTAATTATTGTTATTATTATTATTATTACTCATAATATTTGTTTTCATTATTATTATTTAATTGTTATTATTATTATTACTCATAATATTTGTTTTCATTATTATTATTTAATTGTGATTATTATTATTACTCATAATAATTATTAATAATAATAATCTCTGGTTTGGAATATCATCATGATATTCAATATTCAATATAATTATATTCAAATAGAAAACAGGTATTTGAAATTGTAAAAATCTTTATTTTTTTTTACTATTATTTATTTTTTACTATTTTTTTTTTTTCAAATAAATGCAGCCTTGGTGAGCAAAAAAGACTTCTTTTAAAAACATAATAATAATAATAACATATATATACATACTTATACATACATATATATATATATCACTTTAATTTCTATAGTCGTTAATAAAATTAAAAAATTAAATTTCTCTATTTTTTACTATTTACACTTGTATTTGTCATTATTATTATTATTTAATTATTGTTATTATTATTATTATTACTCATAATATTTGTTTTCATTATTATTATTTAATTGTTATTATTATTATTACTCATAATAATTATTAATAATAATACTCTCTGGTTTGGAATATCATCATGATATTCAATATTCAATATAATTATATTCAAATAGAAAACAGGTATTTGAAATTGTAAAAATCTTTTTTTTTTTTACTATTATTTATTTTTTTTCAAATAAATGCAGCCTTGGTGAGCAAAAAAGACTTCTTTTAAAAACATAATAATAATAATAACATATATATACATACTTATACATACATATATATATATCACTTTAATTTCTATAGTCGTTAATAAAATTAAAAAATTAAATTTCTCTATTTTTTACTATTTACACTTGTATTTGTCATTATTATTATTATTTAATTATTGTTATTATTATTATTATTACTCATAATATTTGTTTTCATTATTATTATTTAATTGTTATTATTATTATTACTCATAATATTTGTTTTCATTATTATTATTTAATTGTGATTATTATTATTACTCATAATAATTATTAATAATAATAATCTCTGGTTTGGAATATCATCATGATATTCAATATTCAATATAATTATATTCAAATAGAAAACAGGTATTTGAAATTGTAAAAATCTTTATTTTTTTTTACTATTATTTATTTTTTACTATTTTTTTTTTTTCAAATAAATGCAGCCTTGGTGAGCAAAAAAGACTTCTTTTAAAAACATAATAATAATAATAACATATATATACATACTTATACATACATATATATATATATCACTTTAATTTCTATAGTCGTTAATAAAATTAAAAAATTAAATTTCTCTATTTTTTACTATTTACACTTGTATTTGTCATTATTATTATTATTTAATTATTGTTATTATTATTATTATTACTCATAATATTTGTTTTCATTATTATTATTTAATTGTTATTATTATTATTACTCATAATAATTATTAATAATAATACTCTCTGGTTTGGAATATCATCATGATATTCAATATTCAATATAATTATATTCAAATAGAAAACAGGTATTTGAAATTGTAAAAATCTTTTTTTTTTTACTATTATTTATTTTTTTTCAAATAAATGCAGCCTTGGTGAGCAAAAAAGACTTCTTTTAAAAACATAATAATAATAATAACATATATATAAACATACTTATACATACATATATATCAATCACTTTAATTTCTATAGTCGTTAATAAAATTAAAAAATTTAATTTCTCTATTTTTTACTATTTACACTTGTATTTGTCATTATTATTATTATTTAATTATTGTTATTACTATTATTACTCATAATATTTGTTTTCATTATCATTATTTAATTTTTATTATTATTATTACTCATAATAATTTATTATTAATAATAATAATCTCTGGTTTGGAATATCACCATGATATTCAATATTCAATATAATTATATTCAAATAGAAAACAGTTATTTGAAATTGTAAAAATCTTTATTTATTTTTTTTATTATTATTTATTTTTTACTATTTTTTTTTTTTTTTTTCAAATAAATGCAGCCTTGGTGAGTAGAAAAGACTTCTCTTAAAAACATAATAATAATAATAACATATATATACATACTTATACATACATATATATATATATCACTTTAATTTCTATAGTCGTTAATAAAATTAAAAAATTAAATTTCTCTATTTTTTACTATTAACACTTGTATTTGTCATTATTATTATTATTTAATTATTGTTGTTATAATTATTATTATTACTCATAATATTTGTTTTCATTGTTATTATTTAATTGTTATTATTATTACTCATAATAATATTAATAATATTAATCTCTGGTTTGGAATATCATCATGACATCATTCTGCGAAGTGATCTGCAGGTGAACTTAACAGAAGCTTCTGTTCACAGAGACGTTTAAACACCACTTTTTATGAACTCAACTACACTGAGTCTTACCAGTCCTTCGATCTGGATTTGTTTGACGGGAGAATCCAGGGTTTTTCCAGACGGGGTGTCTTTACGGGATGCCATCTTCACGCGCGTTAGGGATACAAGACCGTTAAACCAGCGGCTTCCGGTGAACCTGAGAGCGACAACAGAATCGTTTATTGAATCGGATCTTTTTCATCGAACGGATTGAACCTGTTCAAAAACTCGGACTAAAGCGATTAATAAACTTTAAAAACATTTTATAAAAACATACAAAAGCATTTTCAGCTGGGAGATGTAAATATAGTAGTGTTTATTGTATATTCACATTCTATTTATATTCTAAATTACCTTTTAAAACTTAAATCACGGCTGCAATAAACTGAACTAAAACCTATAAAATGACAATAAACAGTTTTATTAATACAAACCACGTAATATGTAACTACGTATTTCACATTAGTTATGAAATAATGAACTGTTCGAAAGAATCGATTCGCGCTCACCAGACTGTACAGCTGTGATAGTGGTCGGAGAAACAATAATGATTGCGTATGGTTCCTAGAGTGTATTTCTGAATTATTCATTATCTAATAACGGTTAACTAAACATATTTATTATACTTAGTTATTACTACGTTATTCCTATTAATATTTGTTAGGATTAGTGTGGTATTTCATTTAAAGCAGCTCGCGGTTTGCCACCCGGTACCCATTTACTGTAACCACGCTGGTCCCATGCTGCTAATGTTTGAGAATCGCGTGACTGTTTTCTTCACTTATTGACATTAATCCTCACATATTCGGATGTATTGATATTCTGTCTGAGCTTTATGTTTACATAATTCAGCATGAAGATCAAACGTCAGAAGCACGCGAAGAAAACCATCAGTTTTTACAAGTACAATTTTTGCTTCAGGGAGCCTTTCCAGATACTGATTGATGGCACGTTTTGTCAAGCGGCTTTAACGAATAAGATTCAGATCAAAGAGCAAATGCCAAAGTATCTGATGGGAGAAGTTCAGCTCTGTACCACAAAGTAAGTTCTTCTTATCTCTGGGATTACTGTGTATTAGATGTTGAATATTCAGGGCTGGGTCGGTTACTAATAAAATGTATTTCACTACAGATTACAAAATACATGCTTTAAAAAGTCATTTGTAACGTATTTCGTTACATTACTCAAGTTTAGTAACTTAATCTAAATACTTTGGAATACTAATAAGTGTGAAACAAACACAAAAAAGGTCATTGTGAGTTTTTATCTCACAATTCTGACTTTTTCCCTCGGAATTGTGTGATATAAAGTTGCAATTGTGAGTTATAAAGTCAGAATTATGAGATATAAACTCGCGATATTGAGAAAAGTCAGAATTATGAGATATAAACTCGCGATATTGAGAAAAGTCAGAATTATGAGATATAAACTCACAATATTGAGAAAAGTCAGAATTATGAGATATAAACTCGCGATATTGAGAAAAGTCAGAATTATGAGATATAAACTCACAATATTGAGAAAAGTCAGAATTATGAGATATAAACTCACGATATTGAGAAAAGTCAGAATTATGAGATATAAACTCACAATATTGAGAAAAGTCAGAATTATGAGATATAAACTCGCAATATTGAGAAAAGTCAGAATTATGAGATATAAACTCACAATATTGAGAAAAGTCAGAATTATGAGATATAAACTCACAATATTGAGAAAAGTCAGAATTATGAGATATAAACTCGCGATATTGAGAAAAGTCAGAATTATGAGATATAAACTCACAATATTGAGAAAAGTCAGAATTATGAGATATAAACTCGCGATATTGAGAAAAGTCAGAATTATGAGATATAAACTCGCGATATTGAGAAAAGTCAGAATTATGAGATATAAACTCATAATATTGAGAAAAGTCAGAATTATGAGATATAAACTCACAATATTGAGAAAAGTCAGAATTATGAGATATAAACTCACACTAAATTCACAATTGCAAGAAAAAAAGTCAGTATTGCAAGTTTATATCTCCCAATTCTGACTTTATAACTTGCAACTGTGAGTTTAAATCTCGCAATTCTGAGAAAAAGAAGTCAGAATTGTGAAACACAAACTCACAATTGTGAGGGAAAAAAACAAATAGTGAGAAAAAGTTGCAGTGACGAGTGAATTATAAAATGACTCACAAAACATGAAAACAGTGGAAAACATGAAACTTAACTCTTTTTCAGACGGTCAGAGTCAGAGAATCACCAATTGCTGTTTAAATGACATTAAAACTCAAAGTAATCACTTTGGTAATCTAAAACACTTTTCAGATGTAACTGTAATCTGATTACCACCCATTTAAAATGAAATACAGTCACTCAAATTGTGTATTTTAAATACGTCACTAAGTTACTTGTGTTTCATTACTCCTGTCTATAACGACACACGTTGTTCTTTGCAGCTGCGCACTGAAGGAACTCGAAAGCCTTGCGAAAGATCTCTACGGAGCGAAACTCATCTTACAGAGATTCCAGGTCAGGAGATGCAAACACACGAAAGATCCGGTTCCTGCTTCGGAGTGTTTGTTGTCGATGCTGGGAGAGACGAATCCACACCACTACTTCGTCGCAACTCAGGTACGAACTCTAGAACCGGACGAATGTCCCGTAGACTCGTAGAATAAACGATAATGACACGCGTCGATCCTCGTTCCCAGGATCAACAGTTGACGACGGCGCTGAAGAAGATCCCTGGGGTTCCTCTGATCTACATTGTCCTGAACACCATGGTGTTAGACAAGCCGTCCGAACCCACGCTGAAGCACGTCGAAGCGGTTCAGCTGGGTCAGATCGTCAACCCGCCTCAACTGAAGAGCCTCCAGAGTCTGAAAGAGAAGGAGGGCCTCGGCAAAGACGGCGAGGAGCGGAGAGGCAAAAAACGCAAGAGGAAATCGGGCCATCCCAACCCTCTCAGCTGCCTGAAGAAGAAGAAGAAGAACGCAATGCCTCAGCAGCCCAAAAAGACGGACGGAGAGAAGAAGAAGCGGAGCAGGAACCGGAAGCGAAGGCCGGCGGCGGTCGGATCCAGTCCCACGACCGCTTAGAGTCCTTCCTTCTTTTATTGAGACTGAACTTTTCCGTGACCGTGAGAATAAACAAGTGTTTCTTTATTAACCCTCATATTGTCTTTGTTTACTGTTCATCAATCCTGTCTTTGGGGTCAATATGACCCCAAAATTGAAATCATAATTGTAGAAAATATATACATTTTCAATAATAAAAATAATATATCATTTTTTTTGTTTACTCCTCATGTAGGCATTAATGCTGTGTTTTGGGAGATTTGAAGAACTTTTGTTCACATTTACCACAAAAATATGCAAATACATAATTTTTTGGCATATGAAATATCATTTTTTTATGAAAAAATCACTTAAATTACTGTTTAAATGTAATTTAAATGGTTTGTGGTTCTTGATCTAGGTGTTAGGTGTAAAATACTGCCATCTGGAGGTGAGTGAAAAAAATAAGATGATTTGTTTTTAAGCAATAACTTTTATTGACCAGCAGAGGGCATTGAAAGCCATTCATTTTACTGGATTTTGGAACTGGCAAAAGGCACACCTAAAGAACAAAACTCAAGAGTCAGACTGTAGTTTCATATTATTGAACAATTTAATGATTCAAATGTGAAAAAAAAAATGAAAAAAAAAAAATTATAATTTTTGAATATTAATAAATTAATTAAAAAAATGAAATTTTTTATTTTTTTTTATCTTTGTGTGTGTGTAGGTGTGTGTGCATTAGGTCTCACCCCTTTATATCTTTTTTTTCCTGTATTTGTGGCTTATTTTATTTGAAAAATCATATTTTCCAAATTCATATACAATTGCATTGTGTGGCAGTCACGTGTGTGTGTGTGTGTGAGCATGTGTTTTCCACATTGCATTCATGCTCAAGTACCAGGCCTTAAGTTCTGTGAGAAAATTTTCAGATTTGTGTTGCATTTATTGATTTTTTTTTTTGGAAAAATGAAAAAAAAAATCATTTTTTTGCATTTCCCATTCATTTTCAATTGGGGTCATATTGACCCCAAAGACAAGATTAAGTAACAAAATTTTTCAGAAACTTCAGAATGACCGAATCAAGCCCAGTTTTTTTGTGCATGTATAGATAGATAATGTAAGAAAAGTCCCAAAATTGTATTCCTTTGAGATGAAGGGAACCCGTTTTTTTAACGAGTTAAACGTCGTTTGGGGTCATATTGACCCCAAAGACAATATGAGGGTTAATCAAGCCTGTGTTTTTGTGGATGCTTAAGATATAATTAATTGACTGTTTTTATAATGATGAAATATGAAATATAATCCACATTTATATTTGTGTGACGTGTGCATTATGTACAAATGTATATAAAAAATGCACATCTTAATTATGACAATATTTATTATATATAGCAGTGGAAAAGTGACATCACAAGTATTTCCAAGTGTTATTAAAAAATTGGTGAAAGATGTTCATATTGTTTTTATTCCTAATAATGGCAATTTTTGAATAGAAATTATGAACATAAAACAAGAAAGAACCAATGAAATATTAATAACTGAATATGTTGTAGACAATGTGTGTGTGTGTGTTAAAATAATATGAATAATAATGTTTTAATGGATGATATTAAACAGCGTTACACTTTATTTTAAGGTGTATGTTTACTCCTGAGGAAGGAGCTGGTGAGGTTTTATTAAGACACTTTACCGTGTTATTTGGACACAATATGAGGCAATTCTGTTTTTCCATCATAACTCCAGCAAGGCGATAATAGGGGAAAAGAAACTTTAGGAAAATATTATAATTATTTTTCTGGTATAATTTTTCCATTTTTTTTTTTCAGTTCATTCTTTTGTCATATTTTGCAAAAGTTTATTTTGTTTTAAAGTTCTTTCATATGAAGAATAATCTATAATTAATCTTTAGGTTTTCACACCGATCAAAATTTATAATTTTTTTCAAATAATTATATATATATTCTAAAAATAACCAATATTGACACTGATTATATATATATCTATTTATATATGATAAATATATTTATATTTATTTTGTTTTCAAGCTCACACCAATCATAATTTATACATTTGTAAAAATTCCAAAAAATTATTTTCAATTTATATACAATAAATTATTTTCTTTATAAATAAGAAAATATTTTTTTGGCCAGGCTGTCATGCATAGAAATTATGAACATAAACAAAAACATGAAAGAACCAACGAAATATTAATAACTGATTATGTTGTAGACAATGTGTGTGTGTGTGTTAAAATAATATGAATAATAATGTTTTAATGGATGATATTAAACAGCGTTACACTTTATTTTAAGATGTCTTTGTTACTCTGTAATTATACATTTTTAAGTAACTACATGTACTTACTACAGGTTTAGGGTTGCATGTAATTATGCATAATTTATAGTTATTACTACAGCAACTGCATGTAATAATGACACTAAAATAGTAGTTGAGGTATAATATTTGTCTAATAAGTGTTTTTTTAATTATTATTAAATCTTTTTTTTTTGTGGATGTTTAAGTTATAATTATTTGAGAACCAAAGTGTTTATAATGAGGAATATATATATATATATATATACAGTACTGTGCAAAAGTTTTAGGCAGGTGTGAAAAAATGCTGTAAAGTAAGAATGCTTTCAAAAATAAACTTGGTAATAGATTATATTTATCAATTAACAAAATGCAAAGTGAGTGAACAGAAGAAAAATCTAAATCAAATCCATATTTGGTGTGACCACCCTTTGCCTTCAAAACAGCATCAATTCTTCAAGGTACACTTGCACAAAGTCAGGGATTTTGTAGGCATATAGTTAGGTGTATGATTAAACAATTATACCAAACAGGTGCTAATGATCATCAATTCAATATGTAGGTTGAAACACAATCATTAACTGAAACAGAAACAGCTGTGTACACTGTAAAAAGTCATTCTGTGGGTTTGTAGATTTCATGAAAATTAATATGTACACTTTATTTAAAAAAATTAATTTCTTGTTTTTTTGATAGTTTTTTGCTTTAAATTTAATTAAAAATTACTGGGATAGAATCTACTAAATTTTGTTGTTAAAGATTTAGTTATTATTTTTGAATAATTTCAAACAGAGAGATAATTGAATGAATCCAACGTAATGCAAATGAGTTGTTTTCAATTTACAAGCATTTCCTGTTAAAACATGTGCTATGCAAGCAGCTCTCAAACACGAGGCACACAATAGAGATTCGCTGCTGCAGACTGCGCAATATTTTGTATTTGCTCATTTCTTATTATTATTATAAAAGACACTGTTTAATTTCCAAAGAGCAGCTGTAAAACTATTCACCTTCTCAGTCGAGTTTATTAAGCTCACAAGGCCTGGACTGGAGTTTTCCTCTGACTCGAGGCATCTCTCTGCTCTTTTCAACGTTAAATTCCTGACAAAGGTAAGGAAGATTTAATTTATATATGATATAAAAATAACTTGTTCAAGTTGTCTACTTGATGTAATGTGAACGTCGTTTAAAATTATTGACTGTAGTGCAACGACAGGACTATTGAAAAATAAGGCAATCGTCAATATGTTTAAAGATTACTATTTTTACTGTGTAATGGGGATTGGGGAACGAGTAACATAATTATGTTTAAAAAAAGGCCGTTGTGACACACTTGCACGGAGCACAGCACATGAGTGGGACGTTAATCCTAATTTGTGCAACGTTACTATTATCCACTTGTCGTGCTGGCTTCGTACATTTGAATTTAGGTGTTGCTCATAAAGTATGGGAAATAGTGTTTTAGACCGATATATGGCTGAAGTGTAACTGTTTGAGGATATTTAGCGCTGACATTGATGCATGCCTTTTCCAGCACTCGCATGCACTTCTCCATTTCAATCCCTTACATTGACGTAATAAAATTAATAATACCTGAACATAAATGTATTTTGTTGCGCAGTCTAGTTAATTATTAACTTCAAAAAATAATCAATACTTATATACTTGTATGTCAATAATCATATACTATATATATATATATATATATGCATAATTTCACTAGTTTAAAGTATTGAATCATAAATTAATACTTGCCTAGGCTGTATATATGTTTTCCAGTATCCATTAAAATGTGAAATGTACTCGTGTCTTTTTCATAGGTGCAATGAAATGGAGTGTGCAGGTATAACACAACAACGAGAGGTGACCTCTTACAGCATTACAGACTACAACATTGGCCATCTGGAACCTCAGTGGTGTGTCTTCATTTGGATTGTCCATGCACATTTAAAACAATACAACATTTTTGTGACTTGTTGGCAATAAAATGAGTTTGAATTTCATCTTTGATGTCCATGTCTGTTATTCATACCTGCAATCAGATTGAATTAAATTATTTTAATTAATCCACTCATTACAAATAATAATACCAACTTAATTTTGTGTTAAACCTAACCAATTCCATTAAGTAGTATTCATTAGCATAGTGTGGTTTTTGTCCAAGGAAACCAATATTTTTGTTTAAAATTTACTTAATTATTTTGTGTGATGTTTGCAGTTACTCATTTTGAATGGTTGATTTTTAATGTGCTCATTTGATTAATTCTAACTCATTTTTTATGTGTTGTTGAATTTAATTAATAACATTGCTTGTAATCTGTTGCCTCAATTTTATTGAGTAGATATAGGGTATTATTTTTTACAGTGTAGGAGGAATAAAACTGGGTGAGGAACAGCCAAACTCAGCTAACAAGGTGAGGTTGCTGAAGACAGTTTACTGTCAAAAGTCATACACCATGGCAAGACTGAGCACAGCAACAAGACACAAGGTAGTTATACTGCATCAGCAAGGTCTCTCCCAGGCAGAAATTTCAAGGCAGACAGGGGTTTCCAGATGTGCTGTCCAAGCTCTTTTGAAGAAGCACAAAGAAACAGGCAACGTTGAGGACCGTAGACGCAGTGGTCGGCCAAGGAAACTTACTGCAGCAGATGAAAGACACATCATGCTTACTTCCCTTCGCAATCGGAAGATGTCGAGCAGTGCCATTAGCTCAGAATTGGCAGAAAACAGTGGGACCCTGGTACACCCATCTACTGTCCGGAGAAGTCTGGTCAGAAGTGGCCTTCATGGAAGACTTGCGGCCAAAAAGCCATACCTCCGACGTGGAAACAAGGCCAAGCGACTCAACTATGCACGAAAACACAGGAACTGGGGTGCAGAAAAATGGCAGCAGGTGCTCTGGACTGATGAGTCAAAATTTGAAATATTTGGCTGTAGCAGAAGGCAGTTTGTTCGCCGAAGGGCTGGAGAGCGGTACACGAATGAGTGTCTGCACGCAACAGTGAAGCATGGTGGAGGTTCCTTGCAAGTTTGGGGCTGCATTTCTGCAAATGGAGTTGGGGATTTGGTCAGAATTAATGGTATCCTCAATGCTGAGAAGTACAGGCAGATACTTATCCATCATGCAATACCATCAGGGAGGCATCTGATTGGCCCCAAATTTATTCTGCAGCATGACAACGACCCCAAACATACAGCAAAAGTCATTAAGAACTATCTTCAGTGTAAAGAAGAACAAGGAGTCCTGGAAGTGATGGTATGGCCCCCACAGAGCCCTGATCTCAACATCATCGAGTCTGTCTGGGATTACATGAAGAGAGAGAAGCAACTGAGGCTGCCTAAATCCACAGAGGAACTGTGGTTAGTTCTCCAAGATGTTTGGGCCAACCTACCTGCCGAGTTCCTTCAAAAACTGTGTGCAAGTGTACCTAGAAGAATTGATGCTGTTTTGAAGGTAAAGGGTGGTCACACCAAATATTGATTTGATGTAGATTTTTCTTCTGTTCACTCACTTTGCATTTTGTTAATTGATAAATATAAACTATTAACATGTCTATTTTTGAAAGCATTCTTACTTTACAGCATTTTTTCACACCTGCCTAAAACTTTTGCACAGTACTGTATATATATATAAATATAACATTTCTCATTTCTACAATATTATTTTTAGTGTTTATTAGGTTAGATTTCATGTCTGTGTCCATTAAATCATGCTAAATATTGTAGGAAATGTTCAACTGTGATTAATAATAAATGAATAATATCAAGTGATAAAGTTTATTAATAATAATGAATTGAATTTAATAATCAGAATTTGAGGCATCAGTTGGGTGTATTTTATTTTATTCACCACAAGGGGGTGTTAAAGCCTCCAAGAGCCAGTCAGGCTGACTTTTGTGTCCAACAAGTGTGATGAAGTTTTGTTTACATAAATGAATATGTATTAATAGATTAATATTACATACCAATGCTTCCACATGAAAAACACCTCAAACAAATGAGCATTTTATCAAATTGCCTCCACATTTTATAGTTTAATCCTCGTGTGTCACGCGTGTTGGAGGTTCTGAAAGAGAACCTGGTCCCATTCTGTCTCTCTGAATGTCTGTAACGTCACAGACTTGATCTATTGGGTTTAAATATAGCCTCAATCGTGTCTCAGCTATTTTTGTCCGGAGTCGGGATGTATTGCTTATTTGTGCAGGTTGCTTGGGAAACTCAGAGAGGACGTGACAGCATGTTCGTCAGAGGATCAACATTGGCAGATGTGAAAAGAAAAGATACTAATATCTGCATGGGATCAAAATCAAAGGCAGATTTGTGATCTATTCAGTCCTGAGCTCATGCAAATAAACAGAGGTCCATTTAGCTGCTTCTGCCAAGGACATTCCATAGACTCCGGTTGGACTTCCCACAAAGCCCATGGCAACTCCATGTTCAAGTGCATTAAACATTTACAAAGCTCATTTGAGGCTGACGTCAGTCTACGTCACTCTCTTCCACATAAACAGACTTTCATGCAAAATGAGAGTACGCGTGTGTTTACGGCGGGGAGGGGAGGGGAGGGGGTGTTTTAAGTGTCCATCCCAGAGCAGAAGTGGACAGAGTGACAGAGCTGTATCTACAGCTGACCAGAACCGAGAGCTGTCCGCTCCTCATCTGCACTTCTACAAACAATGGAAGTCGTTCTGACTAGACTGAGAGATTTCTCCTGCAAAGAAACCTCTTTTGATGAATGTAAGGCATCAGGGATGTGCAGGGATCATTCCTCGTCTCCGGAGGCGTGCAGAGGGAAGTGGACGGCTGGAGACGGGGATTCGGGCCGGCTGGACATCGAGACTGCGCTGTCCTGGCTGAGGAAGGAGCTGGTGAGGTTTTATTAAGACACTTTACCGTGTTATTTGGACACAATATGAGGCAATTCTGTTTTTCCATCATAACTCCAGCAAAGGGATAATAGGGGAAAAGAAACTTTAGGAAAATATTATAATATATATATATATATATATTTTATTACTATTTTTATTTTTTTCTGGTATAATTTTTCCATTTTTTTCAGTTTTGTTATATTTTGCAAAAGTTTATTTTGTTTTAAAGTTCTTTCATATGAAGAATAATCTATAATTAATCTTTAGGTTTTCACACTGATCAAAATTTATAATTTTTTTCAAATAATTATATATATATTCTAAAAATAACCAATATTGATACTGATTATATATATATATATATATATTTATCTATTTATATATGATAAATATATTTATATTTATTTTGTTTTCAAGCTCACACCAATCATAATTTATAATTTTTTTCAAATAATTATATATATATTCTAAAAATAACCAATATTGATACTGAATATATATATATATATATTTTTTTTATCTATTTATATATGATAAATATATTTGTATTTATTTTGTTTTCAAGCTCACACCAATCATAATTTATAAATTTGTAAAAATTCAAAAAAAAAATATTTTCAATTTATATACAATAAATTATTTTCTTTATAAATAAATTAATAAATTAATTTCAAACAATTATTTTCTTATAATTTATATATAATTTTATATATATATATATATATATATATATATATATATATTAGATTGATATTGTACAATATCTTGATATCGATTATTTTACAATATTATAATGATACAGTTTTATGACAAAATATATATAGACTTTTATGTTACAAAAGATTTCTATCTCAAATAAATGCAGTTATTTTGAACTTTCTATAAACTGAAGAATCCTGAATATTTTTCAACATTAATAATAATCATAAATGTTTCTCGAGCAGCAAATCATCATATCAGAATGATTTCTGAAGGATCATGTGACACTGAAGACTGGAGTAATGATGCTGAAAATTCAGCTTTGATCACTGGATATAAATTACACTGTACTATATATTCACATAGAAAAAGCTATTTTAAATTGTAAAAATATTTCACAATATTACTGTATTTTTTGATTAAATAAATAAATTCTTTTTCCCTGTATAGAAGCACTTCATGTGTCCACCTGTATTGCAAAGGTGCCTCTATTGTTGTCATATTGTTTCATACTCCAGTGAACCAAAGGTCAGCTTGCGTCTTTACAGCGCTACTCTTCGCCAGTAAAATATTGCAACAGTCCCGTCATTAACATTCATGTTGTGACCACTACAACATCCCAGGGGTTAATTCTGAGCAGGTCCATTCTCTGAAGATATATGGCTTGGCCTTTACAGCCTCGTGACTCATCATAGCAACCTTCTACACAAAAGACTCCACAGAAACCCTTAAAGAGGAGCTCATTTGATGTCTTATGTTCATCGCTTCAGTACTTCTGTGATTTAAAAACGAAAACATGAATGATGTTTCTTCTTGTTGTCATGATCATATACACAATTCCCTGATTTGTTTGGATTTATATGACTAAATGTCATTGAACTCTCCAGAAAACACACAGTTCTTTGATGAGAATGGATATACGGTTGTTTAAAAATTAATTTTTGGAGTTGGTGAATTCAGGTCAGTTAGGCCACTAACATTTGAGAGTCAACTCCACAGATTATATATTCTGTCTATATATTAAAAAATATATATATATATATATATATATATTCTCCAGCATCACACAGCGCACAAACACCACTGTCGGAAATTATTAACACACTCGAGGCAAAAATGCCACCAAAATTAATAAAATTGCTTCCAAAACCAAGATACAGTGCAAAAAAGTCTCAGAAGTTCCTGTTTTTAATTTTTAGACGCAATATCACACAAGCGAAGGTGCCGTTTCCAGCACGTTTGCAAATGCGATATCGATTTTATACAACAATTCAATAAACAATAAGTTAATAGGCTTACATTTTAGACACAATATTGTCTGTTTTTCCTCTATTTTACCAATAAAAGGGATTTCCAAACAGTAGAGCCATCTCAGAGCAACACAGTTACTGAATGAATCCACATTTTTGAACCGATCGTTTTAATGAATGAGTCAACGACTCACTTTCTGCTTTGAACGAATCGGTTGAGTGAATGATTCAACGACTCACTTGTTAAAACAATGATTTCCTGCCACCTACTGGTGGTTTTACTTTCATTTAAATTTAGCTACGGGACTGAAGGATGAAGATTGAATGCTGTTTTTGTTTTCGGTCATGTTTGTAACATGGTTAAAGAGAAACAATGTGTTTATAAATAGACTATTAAGTGCGAAATATAAGATATGTCCGACTTTTTCACAGTCTTAATGACACTTACAAGCTCCAGTGTTCACTTCCAGCCAGCATTTATGCCAATTCACTGAGACACCCACAATAAATAGTCCTGCTTTGTGTTTCCTTCTATAGGAAATCAGGTTGAGTCCAATTAAATGCACTTCAATGAACGAGGGGGAAAACACACACATAAACACTGATGTTTACTCTTATGCATGACCAGTTCAGTGGAAGGTTTTCATCCGCTCCCAACAAAGTTCATGTGCTTTTCTCCTTAATTTTCTTTGATTAAATCTTTCCGAGCAGGTTCCATTAGTAGTCTGCCAGTGTAATGAATGCAGTTTTTGGAGGGAACACTTTTAGAAAGAGGCTCATGAAATGTGCTGGAATTCAGGATATTGTTTCCTCTCAAAGCATCCAATTAAACTGCCTAATAAAAAGAGTAGAAAGAGGAAAAATACATTTGCATCTGAAAAAGACATTGCACCATCTAAAATACTTTCAAATCCCGCTGCTGAATGCAAGGATAAGAACTTCATCAGCACAGAAACACCTTAACCTTGACCTGATGTCGGTTCATTCAGGTAGATCAGGTATAAATATGTGAATAATGTTTGTTCTGGTCCCTCTTTTCTGAGCTCTGAAAGATGCAAAATGTAAATGGAGGAGGATAATTGTACTTAAACACAGTAATGAGGTTTGAATATTGATTTGAATCTATTTATTTTAGTGATTTGGATAAGCTATAGGACTTATCTCAGCAGCTTGATATGCCGGACCAATGTGTGAAAATTATTGAAAAAATAATTCTGACTTTATATCTCGCAATTCTGACTTTATATCTCGCAATTCTGACTTTATAACTCGCAATTGTGACTTTATATCTCGCAATTCTGACTTTATAACTCACAATTCTGACTTTATATCTCACAATTCTGACTTTATATCTCGCAATTCTGACTTTATAACTCGCAATTGTGACTTTATATCTCGCAATTCTGACTTTATAACTCGCAATTCCGACTTTATATCTCGCAATTCTGACTTTATAACTCGCAATTCTGACTTTATAACTCGCAATTCTGACTTTATATCTCACAATTCTGACTTTATATCTCGCAATTCTGACTTTATAACTCGCAATTGTGACTTTATATCTCGCAATTCTGACTTTATATCTCGCAATTCTGACTTTATAACTCGCAATTCTGACTTTATAACTCGCAATTCTGACTTTATAACTCGCAATTCTGACTTTATATCTCACAATTCTGACTTTATATCTCGCAATTCTGACTTTATAACTCGCAATTGTGACTTTATATCTCGCAATTCCGACTTTATATCTCGCAATTCTGACTTTATAACTCGCAATTCTGACTTTATAACTCACAATTCTGACTTTATATCTCACAATTCTGACTTTATATCTCGCAATTCTGACTTTATAACTCGCAATTGTGACTTTATATCTCGCAATTCTGACTTTATAACTCGCAATTCTGACTTTATATCTCGCAATTGTGACTTTATATCTCGCAATTCCGACTTTATATCTCGCAATTCTGACTTTATAACTCGCAATTGTGACTTTATATCTCGCAATTCTGACTTTATAACTCGCAATTCTGACTTTATAACTCGCAATTCTGACTTTATAACTCGCAATTGTGACTTTATATCTCGCAATTGTGACTTTATATCTCGCAATTCTGACTTTATATCTCGCAATTCCGACTTTATATCTCGCAATTCTGACTTTATATCTCGCAATTCCGACTTTATATCTCGCAATTCCGACTTTATATCTCGCAATTCCGACTTTATATCTCGCAATTCCGACTTTATATCTCGCAATTCCGACTTTATATCTCGCAATTCCGACTTTATATCTCGCAATTCCGACTTTATATCTCGCAATTCCGACTTTATATCTCACAATTCTGACTTTATATCTCACAATTCCGACTTTATATCTCGCAATTCCGACTTTATATCTCGCAATTCCGACTTTATAACTCGGAATTCTGAGAAAAAAAGGTCTGAAATGCGAGTTTATATCTCACAATTCTTGCTTAAAATGCACCCAAACTATGTTGGAAATGAACATTTATCAATAAGTTTAATTACACAATAAACATTTCTTAAATTGCTTATTAATAAATGTTCATAATTTGATTATTATTGTTGTCTCTAGTAATTATGTGTCTGATTTTTAATTTCCAACCAATTTTGGGTTCATTTTAATCCAGAAATATAGTCGTTTTTAATCAATAGTTGAGTTACCCAGCAGGTTGGTCACACATCCGCTTATCCAACCTTGGTTGTTTTTATCTCAGCATTTTAGAGCATATGTTCATGTTCACTCTCTAGCCTCCAGAATATGATTTTATAATTAAGTTCAGTTATGTGGAAAAACATTATTTTAAACAGCTTTTTGTAATTTGTTAATAATAATCTTATTGATGGACTCATCTTAAAATACTAAAATGATATCAAAAATATTTGCTTTGTAGATGGAGATGCGCTCTCAGGACCAAGCTTTGATCCGTCAGCTGATGGATCTCCATGACGGCATTCAGGAACTGAAGCAGGAGTGTGCAAAAGCCATAGAAGAAGAGGAGGAGGAGGAGGAGGAGGAGGAACCTTGTTGGGACTCTGGGAGTGAGGGTGGGGGGAGCAGCATGTCCTCCTTCTCAGGAGAAATGTGCTTTTACCCTTCCATCTACTCCTTCAGCACATGTATGAGCCCCGCACCTCTTGGCTACCTGCCCAAACGGGCCTTCAGTAGACGCAGTTCGGTGCCCTGAAACATCACATGATTGATTAATACACCATATTCCAACATGCATCTTAACGTTGAGTCTCTGAGAAGAACAAATGATGCATTCCTTATTGGAGAAATTTCATGATGTCGTATTGGACAGTATATGAACACAATCTGAGAGACTCATGCTAGAACATACT
>CM076071.1:30140000-30150000 GCA_038088235.1 Zacco platypus
TAAAAAAACAAACACATGCAAATAAAAAAAAATGTGATCATCAGTTTGACAACACATGTGCTGCAAATCCTCACAACACATGTAAACACAGAAACGTGCTGCAAATACAAAACCACAACGGAAATGTTTCAAGGGGGACCCCAAAAAGTGACGGACCCTACTAGGACCTGCTTATTATCTGTGTCCAAAACCAGTTCAACTCACCCTTCACTCATTCACTAATCCCTATATAGTGTACGGCATTTGAGTGCACAATGTGTTCACAATCATTAAATACTATAAAAACTGCAAACAAAAATAAACAACTGTACATTATTTCATGTATTTATTATTTTTAATAAAGTGTTTTTCAGTTTGCTAGAAGCTCACGCTCACAGATGACGTGGTCGTCGAGCGCCTCAGGCGGCCGTTATGATGACGTCACATTAGTACGCTACAGATTAACGAATATCTTTAAATCATCCACTAAATGATCATCTCTTAAAGTTTAATGAGTGAACAACAATGCCACATATTAAAACACTTTTCTGTTAGTGAAACACATTAATGCCTACATAATATATTTTAATATTTTTTAGTTTGTGCTGTTGTCAAGTAGGGTCCGTCACTTTTTGAGGTCCCCCTTGAAACATTTCCGTTGTGTTTTGCGCTATTTGCAGCGCGTTTTTGTATTTGCAGCGTGTTTCTGTGTTTGTTTTTGTGCATGTGTTGTGAGGATTTGCATGCGTTTTGTTTTTATTTGCATGTGTTTTTTTTATTTGCATGCGTTTTTTTATTTGCATGTTTTTTTTTATTTGCATGTTTTTTTTATTTGCATGTGTTTTTTTTGTTTGCATGTGTTTTTTTTTATTTGCATGTGTTTTTTTTTATTTGCATGTGTTTTTTTTATTTGCATGCGTTTTTTTATTTGCATGTGTTTTTTTTGTTTGCATGTGTTTTTTTTATTTGGATGTGTTTTTTTTTGTTTGCATGTGTTTTTTTTTTTATTTGCATGCGTTTTTTCAATTTGCATGTGTTTTCTTATTTGCAGCGCGTTGAGCTTTCTCGGCCACCGTACTGGGAGGAGTTAGGGTTAAAAATTCAAAATGGCGGAAGCAGTTTCATGACGGAAATAACATCATAGGGTGCAAACGAATCAGCATGAGCCACGGAATCACAGGAAATAAAATAGTCTCTAAGACTAAGTTATGAGCATAAACATGAGTGAACTGTTGGTGGCGCAAGAGGGTTTGAGGTAGAGACTACAAATTTGCTACGGTGACATTTCAGACTGTCCTCCATCTGTGTGCCAAATTTCATAACTTTTTACCATACGGTTCTATGGGCTGCCATAGACTCCAGAGCGGGCTTGACTCCTAATTAAAAAACATATTACTGATTTATACGTGGATAAAAGCACATAAACAAGCTTCAAACTGATTGAGAAATTTAAAAAAAGACTTCCATTCTTGTATATAAAAAAAATTGAGCTCTTCTGTATCTATTTTTTTAATAAAATGGCCATTGATATTTACAAAAAAATGTTAAAAGCACAAATTTATCATGACATTATAAAATGCATATAATATCATATACAGTAAGAAAATATAACAAGGTAAATTAGGTTAACATTCATGATGATAAGCATCTCTTTTGGTACAAACAGCATAAAAATCAAAACAACGGCAAAAAAGGCAAAACGCAAAGACGTCCGTGCTTCTCGGGTTTAACCGTACGCATATTTATCTGACGTGGCTCTGTCGTTCGGCGTGATCTGTCCACTCAACTTCATCAGCAGCTTGACGATCAGGCCGGCCTGCAGAGAAAGCACAAAGACGATCAACTCGGGTTTCACGTCGCCACACTGACTGCGAAGGAGACAGATACCTGTTTGGTGTGTACGACAAAGTTCTTCTTGTTCTCTAGACTGTGTATTTGGACGTATTGGTCGGCCTGACCCAGCTGCCACATGAATGTCCCGTACTCCAGACTGAGATGAAGCACCTGATATATAAGAATGATATAAAGTGCTGCTATGAAGTGAAACGTTTTCAGACTCAGAAATGAGGTGATGCTGCTGGTGTTTTTTGACCATGTAAAACTATTGTAGGATAACTTTAGGAGCATGCTGTTTAAGTAATTAGGATTTAAGTAACGACAATCTCACTTTTGTCTCCATGTTCATTAGATGCAAGCCTTTGGTGTTCACGCCCACATACACTCGGATGACCTTGTGGGTGCTGGAGCTGGCTTTAGTGAACACCTGTCCTGTGAAGAAAGCCGCCCCATAGGTGGGAATATCCCAGCAGTTCTGCAGGAAGAGTCTCTGGAGGTGGTGCATCTCTTTACTCACGCCCTCACTGGTGCTCAAACTCTACAGACACACACAGAATTGAGAAAAGCAGCTTCGCAAAAAGTAGAAATGATTACTTTTATTCAGCAAGGATGCTTCAAACTGATCAAAAGTAACAGTAAAGACGCTTATAATGTCACGAAAGATTCTTATTTTCAACAAATGCTGTTATTTTGAACATTCTAATCATCAAAGATTCACATTTTCTGCAAAAATATGAAGTGTTTTCAACACTGATAATAATCAGAAATGTTTATTGAGCAGCAAATCAGCATATTACACTAAAAATGCCAATGCTGTTGGGTTAAATGTTTGACTCAAGCTGCTGGGTAGTTTTATTTGACTCGACTACGGTTTAAAAATGACTGTACTTCTTGCTTAAAATGAATCGAAACTATGTTGAAAATTAATATTTATTAATGCGTTTAATAAATGAATGAATCATGAATAATAATTAAACATTTATTAATAAATGTTCACCTTTTGATTATTATTGTTGCCTCTAGTTATAGTAGATTTTTAATTTCCAACATATTTTGGGTTCATTTCAATCCAGACATGTAGTCATTTTTAATCAATAGTTGAGTTAAATAAAACTACCCAGCAGGTTGAGTCAAACATTTAACCCAACAGCTGGGTTTGTCCATTTTCAACCCAGAATTTTTTAAGTATAGAATGATGTGAGTGAAGGATCATGTGACACTGAAGACTGGAGTAATGATGCTGGAAATTCAGCTTTGATCACTGGATGTGTTATTTTAAAGTGTTTGTTCACCTAAAAATGTAAGTTGAGTCATTAATTTCTCTACCTCGTGTCGTTCTACACCCGTAACACCCTCGTTCATCTTCAGAACACAAATGAAGATATTTCTGATGAAATCTGATGATTCAGTGAGACTCTATTGATAGTAAGACAATGAACACTTTAAACACCCAGAAAGATACTAAAAACATATTTAAAACAGGTCATGTGACTACAACGGTTCAACCATAATATTATAACATGACGAGAATATTTTTTGTGCGCCAAAAAAAACAAAATAACGACTTTTTTCAACAATATCTAGTGATGGACGATTTCAAAACACTGATTCATGAAGCTTTACGAATCTTTTGATTCGAATCAGTGATTCGGTTCGCGTATCAAACTGCCAAAGTCACGTGATCTATTGAAGTTTCGAAACACTTAAAGCCTCATTTACTGAAATCACATGACTTTCAAGTCATTCGAAACAAGATTCGTAAAGCGTTTTGAAATCAAAAAGTATTCTCGTCGCTTCATGACATTAAGGTTGAACCGCTGTAGTCACATGACCTGTTTTAAGTATGTTTTAGTATCTTTCTGTTCATCTGAAAGTGTAAATCATCTTGCTTTGAATAGAGACTCACTGAACCGTCGGATTTCATCAGAAATATCTTCATTTGTGTACTGAAGATGAACGAAGGTCTTACGGGTGTAGAACCACACGAGGAATTAATGACTGAACTTACATTAAAAGCATTAAAACATCTTACCAACTCTAGAGCACATGATGTGCGTTACATGAGACGAAACACACCTTGTACTCGTGAAGTATCCTGTTAGTCCAATGATGCGCTTTGCTCTTGACCTTTGAGATTGGAACTATGGATTTCAGGTTTTCCTCACTGCAATAAACAATAAATGTCCTTTACCACTGACACAGACAACAGTAATTGTCAATATGGGGTGGTGAGGATGGAGACACATACTTTAGAAAGCCCTGTTTGTGCTTCTTGCTGTCGTAGTTTCCGTAAATGATCTGCAGGAGGAGGCTGGCCAGAGTGATGAGCTTGCTGTCTGACGCCGACAAGAAGCCTTTGAGGAGGCAGTGACGAGCTTCGTCAAACAGGATGAGGATGGACAGCGGATCTTCAACCTAGGAGGGAAACATGAATTTATATACATACATACTAGGGGTGGCACGGTTCGGTTCGTGTCACGGTTTTCGGTTCTGTACGGTTCTTCTTGTTGTTTTTCTTTTAATCTTTAACACTCCAGAAATTTCCTTCAGCATATGATATATAGCTTATTTAGATTAATCATCCACAATTCAGGATACAGTATTAACATTTTTGTAATGTAATCGTGCACTAACTGAATATGACTTGACTTTCAGCACATTATTGGGACCATCTCTGAGTAAAAGCTGGTGAGATTTTGATCCAGCGAGAGAAAAGACATTGATGACGACATGCTTTTCGTTTGTTTGGCATAAAAAGGAGAATGTGTATTGATATCTCTACAGGAACTTGTGCCTTTTTAGCACACAAAGATTGAAATTAACTTGCATTTATCAAACTGCCGACTTCAGTGTAGCTCTTACAAAAAAAAAAATTAAACAAGTCTTTTAAACAAGTCAAAATACTTTAAAGATAAATATATAATATAATGTAAAATAACATAAACATCCCCAATGCTTTAGTTATCACTGAGATGTTTCTTAAATGCTGCGGACAGTAGAAGTTGTTTCCTAACCGGCTCTCTCCTGTTTGTGCTCATCGATCATTGCCGTGACGTCTTCTCAAATGAACTGTCATATCAGAAGTGTTTCATTAGCATATTGAAAATAAAAAAGCGTGGAAAGCGCGGCTTCCATTTTGAGAACGCTTGCCGCGCGCCTACATAGGAAATAATGAATATGCGCGTGCAAAAGATGCGATATGTGAACTTTTCCACTTTTACTGTCAATATGTATGTTCACGCGAAACTGTCTGAACATGGGGCTACAGTGCGCATGCGTCGAACCGTGCAACGCACACACGAACCAAACCGAGACAAGCAAACTGAACGGTTCGAACGGTTTTTCATGTACCATGCCACCCCTAATACAGACATATATATATATATATATATATATACATATATATATATATGAAATAGAAAGGTTCGACTTTTTCATCTCACAATTCTGACTTTTTTTCCCCTCAAAGAATTGACTGTTATAAAGTCGGAATTGCCAGAAATTTTCACAATTCTGACTTTAACATGGAATTCTGACTTTATAACTTGTAAATGCATGTTATAATGTGTAATTGTGAGGGGAAAAAGACGTTTTTTTTCTCAGAATTGCCAATTCATATCACAATTTTGACTATAACTTGTTATAAAGTCAGAATTGTGAGATAAAAAGTCACAATTTTTACATTTTTTTTTAGTGGCAGAAAAGTTCATATCAGATTTTGTTGCTGATTTGATTTAAATGGGAGTTCAGCGAACAGTTTGAGATTTCAGAAGACTTGTGCTGCGTCCCAATTCACATTCTCTCTGTCCTAAATAGTATTTGAAATTAGAATTAATGCCCCAAATCATAGTGTGTTGAAATGAGATTCCAAAGACATACGGATGGTCTCCTTTTTCCCGGTTAGAAATCAAAGTGCACACTCTGAACAGCTCATACTGACCACTGGATTTTAACTGCGACGAGGGCAGTTTAAACAGTGACCGGATGCACGTAAATAAATGACAGAGACGCCCAAAACTTGTTTTCTCTTCTGCTACACACTCAAAATGATGTACTATTTCTTCACAAAAGCTGTATGATTTTAGGGTGTGGGAGGAGCAGTTGAACTGGGATGCAGCACAAAAGATAAATGACGGTGTGGCAGAAACCTTTTTTTCTATCTCTAAGGGCAGTCGAACATCTCTGCGCAGGAAGAGCTGCGGGGATTCCCGTTGGGGATCCAGAGCGGTGAGATCGGTCACGATCTCGCTCCAGATCCGTAAGTGCTGCAAGGGCTTGTGGTACGGCTTCAGCTGCAGACCTAAACAACACGTCAGGGGAAAAGCATGAAGCAAAATCTGATGTGATGGACAGAAATGTTACAGAAGTCGGTTTTTTGGGAGCTGTCGGGTGTCTCACTGAGGTTCTCTGAGCAGATCCAGATGGTGAAGTACTGCTGCGTCTCCTGGGACAGTCTCATGCCCTCCATGATCTGCTGCACTGTTGTGTTGTTCCCATGTTTCAGTTCCACCGAGCGGTACGATCCATCCATGCGATAAATTCTCACCTTCTCGTACTGAAAGACACCAAAACACGCTGATCAATGTCTGCAGGACTTAACATGTCCACACTGACACAGAACAGCAGCTCTCCGGCGCAGCGCTTTCACTCACTGGTTTATTGCTGGCTTGTTGAAGGAGTTTCACCGTCTCCTCCCAGTTGTTCTGCTTGTTCTCTTCACATACTTGAAGGGGGGATCGTTTCTGTTGGTCCTCAATGTGCTTAAAATGACAAGACAGATTCAAGATGAAATCCCAGAAACAGTAATGTTTGTTTGTTTATAATTTAGCACCATACCAGCCTACCATGGCTGGAAAATATGTATATAAATTATATATATATATATATATATATATATATATATATATATATATATAAATTATATATATATATATATATAAAAAATATTATATATATATATATATATATATATATTTTACATTTTTAATAATTTAAAATATATATTAAATTTTTTAATAATTTAAAATACTATATATATATATATATATATATATATATATATATACATATATATATATATATAATCTATTTATATATATATATTATTTTAAATTATTAAAAAATTTAATATATATATATATATAAATAAATAAATAAAATAATATTAGAATATCGTTGTGGTAATATTGTATATATATTTAACTTTAAAAAGCATATATACATATATATATATATATATATATATATATATATATTCACACATACATACACTGTATATGCATATATACAAAATATTATTTTATTGTTTTTTTATTGTATTTTATTATTTTGTATTATTTATCGTACATACACATTGAATAAAGTAATTTTGAAAGTTTTCGAATAAAACAAAAAAAATAAAAAAAATTCACAAAATATTAACATCCCACACTATTTAGTTGAAAAATAATATATTTTAATATATATAAAATATATAAAATTTATTTTAGTTTAATTTATATATATATATATATATATATATATATATACATATATTTGATTCTTGAAATAAAAGTGTTTTTAAAGATTAATTCCACATGAAGGGAAAGGTAATCCGTATGTAAAATATGGGAAATTCTCACGGAAATGAAATATAATGAAGTATTTCTCACTCTGTCTATCTCCGGGTGCTGCAGAAGAATCTGTACGATTTCTGCATGACCCCCGACGGCTGCGAAGTGTAAAGGAGAACTCAGCTGCCCGTTCAGCAGATTAGGGTTACAGTTCCCCTTCTCTAACAGCAGCTTGGTGGCCTCCACCTTTCCATGCCTGGAGAGGAAAAGCATATCGATGTCATCGTGTCAATGAACGGATGAAAATGGAGATATGACGGCCAGACATAAACCCATGATTCCACACATGAGCAGCGTGACTCAGTGTGTCCAGGTCTATGGAACACTTACTCTCTTAAAGTAACTTAAAGAAACAGGAAGTTACCAGCATGCATAATGAATGGGCGCCCAGTGGTCACTGTCCAGCTGTTTAACCGAGAAGCCGCTGTCCAACAGTTTGGCCAGAAGTTCAGTGTCTCCTTCACAGGCACTGCGGTGCAGAGGGAAATCATCCACCCACTGGCGCTCTCTACAGGACACAGAGTGGTAACACTTTATTTTGATGGTCTCCTTAGAAGAGTAGTAGACTGTTAGGTTAGGGTTCGGGTTAGTCGAAGAAGTCGATCTGGAGTTACTTATAGTTAATGGAATGTATTATTTAGTATATGATAAAGTCTACGAAGCTTAATAATGTAATACACAAAACATCAGCATAGCAAGTGTAAAATATACTGACTTGTCTTCTGTGACGCTGGTCATACTGTGCGGCCATTTGTCTCTTTTTGGAATCTGGATTTTGGAATAATCTGGTGCTCCCAAGCCAAAGTAAGGGTTGATGATGACTTTGTCCACCTTCACGCAAGAGTTTATTAGATTAATATTTCCCTTCAAATCTTGTTACGTACTCAAGACATCAATCAACAAGGTTTTGCACACGACAAACGACTACTGAGTATAATTTTCTTATAATTTCTTACACACACTATCGTTCAGAGAGTCTGCAAGGCTGCGTTCATTTGATCAAAAATACAGTAAAAATTGTGAAATATTTTTATAATTTAAAGTAGATGTTTTCTATGCGGATATATAGTAAAATATAATTTATATCCAGTGATCAAAGCTGAATTTTCAGCATCATCACTCCAGTCTTCAGTGTCACATGATCCTTCAGAAATCATTCATTGTGCTGTTTTTATGAAACCATGATGGATCTTTTTCAGGATTTTTATTTATATTATATAGAAATATTTTGTTAACATTATAAATGTCCCTTTTGGTGAAACTAATGCGACCTTGCATAATTTCTAATTTTTTTTTTTAATTTTTATTTTTATTTATTTTTTTTTAAAGGTAGCATGTTGAAATATGATTTATCTCTATAAATGCATTTGTGCAAATTTTCTGGTTATGATCATAAAAGAAAGCCTCACTCTGTTAGTGTACTGCAGATCTGACCCATACAGTGGGTTCTGGATGCACAAGTCGGCTTTCTCCAAGGACATCATCTTGCTCTTGATCTCCAGAGCCGTGTAGCCCATGTGACCGTCGGTCTGCTTGTTTTCCCCTGCGTAAGCCGGGTTACTGACGTTAGTCTTCACACGGTCTACCGGAGCCGGCCGGAAAAGTGCAGGAATGGCGTGAGGCACGGCATGCTGCTCCGCTAACCACCTGAAATAAACAGTGAACACATGACACCGCTGACCTCATCAAGTCAACAAACAATGATCACAATAAGACTCTTTGGTGGTCAGTGACGATGTTTGAACTTACTTGTCCAGAGCGAGAAGCATCTTTGAGGTGGTGGAGGAGAAGTGGGCACTGGTTTCACTACAGACACGCATAATGTCCTGAAGGCAGTAGAAACTGGGGCTCCCAGGGTGATAAACAGACTTGTTGTTTTCTACATAGAAACACAGACCAGATTCACTTCAGCATTGTGTCATTGGTACACGCTACACCTTTATGAAACTCACAGTATATATTGCATGGGGTCAGAGAGGAGGAAATGTGATCATTTGTAACAATTAAATGCTATTTTTTAACTTCCTACGGTCATTAATGTTTCTTGATCATCAAATCATCATATCGGAATGATTTCTGAAGGATCATGTGACACTGAAAACTGGAGTAATGATGCTGAAAATTCAGCTTTGATCACTGGATATGAATTACATTTTAAAATATATTCACATAGAAAACAGCTATTCTAAATTGTAATAATATTTCACAATATTAGTGTTTTTACTGTACTTTGGATCAAATAAATGATATATGATATATATATATATATACTGTATGTGTGTATATATATATATATACTGTATGTGTGTGTATATATATATATATATATATATATATATACTGTATGTATGTATATATATATATACTGTATGTGTGTATATATATATATATATATATATATATATACTGTATGTATGTATATATATATATACTGTATGTGTGTATATATATATATACTGTATGTATGTATATATATACTGTATGTGTGTGTATATATATATATATATATATATATATACTGTATGTATGTATATATATATACTGTATGTATGTATATATATATACTGTATGTG